>APFE030166680.1:0-12476 GCA_000404065.3 Pinus taeda | reverse complement strand
CCTCTCTCATTATAAATAGAGGGAAGAAACATTTAAGATAGGTTCCCAATTACTGCATTCTAGAGGCCCGAATTCTGCTTTTGCAAGTTCTGAGCTCTGTTTGCAGAGAGAGTGGTTCCACTTTGGTTCAATTTTCTTGTTCATAAGGTGCTCAGACATATACAATCGTTAATTGTAATGAACTGGTGATTTGGACTCCATCTTAAAATATTAATGAATTAGTTTGGTTGATTCCAATTGGAGCAATGTGTAATATGTTTTCCCCTTTGTATATCATTTCATGTATGTCTTTCCTCTTCTGAAATTGTGTTATGAAACTTCCAGTTTCACTCTCTCATGGTTGTATGTATGTTGCTAAGTAGTGAGAAGTACTTGTGTAAACATAGATTTACTTGTGTTATTTGATAGCCTGCAGTACCTGTGTAATCATGGATTTACTTGTGTTATTTGATAGCCTATAATACATGTATGTAAGCATAGATTTACTTATGCTAATTGGTGACAAATTTATTCATGAGACATAGAGCTTAAGACCTTAATTCACCCTCCATTTTTTTTTGCATTTTCACCTCCTCACTCTTCCATATTTATGCTAGAGACTGTTTCTTAGGCTTCTATGTTATGTCCAACCCTCTGCATCGATTTCCCTCCTTTCCTTCATTCTGTTCATCTATACTACAATAACAATGTTAAACTATGTAATGTTATGCGTTGGCCATTAGAACCAATGCATTTCTCTTTGAGGTGAGCCATATCTACCAATGTGTATTTCGATCTATGTGTTTTCTTGGGTTTACCTTGGCGAAGTGCTATTGAACCAAGCTTTGAATTATCTTTTTTCAAATTACATGACATATGGAGTGAAACAGAAAGCCTTTAGATAATCTTCAAAAGCATCCCTCTCAAATTCCATAGGCACTAACCTTTTTCTTTCAAGCTGGGGGTTGTCTCTAGGAGGCTTCTATATCTGTTGAAGAATTTGTGTGACAGAATATGGAAAAAGATACAACAAGAAACTAGTGCAAAGATATTGTCATAATCTTCTCCCTAATTCTAGGAGAAACCTCTAATAGTGAAACTTTCCTTCTACTTTTCAATGCTTCCATAAGGTCCATGTTTGATCTTGTACAACCATTTTGAAGTGACAACAGATTTCCCTTTGGGTCTCGGAACAATATCTCATACATCATTCTTCATAATTGATTCATATTCCTCAGCCATGGTATCCTTCCAAACCTATTCTTTCACTAATTCTTCACATGTGGAAGGCTTAGCCTGGATCATAGTGCTCAAAGCTACAACGTACCTTTGGTACCTTAATGGCTTCTTACTTTCTCTAAAGGTTCTTGATGGGTGCCATCAATAGGTATATTTTGAGGCCCATTGTGCTATCCTCCAACATGTAAACTCTCTTTTTCTCACATTAATTTGCATTTTTAGCCATAATGTGCTTATTAGGGATATTAAAAGGTGCTTGTCATATTTCATGGCCTAATGTGATTAATATGTAAGAAAAATAAGCATTTTTGGAGATATTTACTATGTAGGGGCTCGTTGGAGGCATCTAGAGAGAATCTAGGAGGCTTGTCCACTACATTAACTCTCCAAATCGGCCTAAGACCAAAGATTACTCACCAACAACTCAAATTCCACTGGAAGTCGAGGAACTCGAGTGCATGTGAAGATCCAAGGGAACCAGATCCACCAATTTCGAGATTTTGGAGGGAATCGGTCCTTCTCCCAAGGGAATTGCCCCTCAATGACTTTTTGTATAAATAAACAAGCTTAATGGCTCATTACGATTCAAACTTTTGTTGGAAATAGGCATAGCTATTGAAAGACAAGAGCCTAACACTGTTATTTTCATCTTTGATAGGATGTATGTGATTCTCATTTTTTGTTAATGGAAAGTTTAACATTGGCCTACATCTGAGTTAACTTTGGAGGGTTGAAAACCTTGCGTTTGGGCCCAACCCAGAGGCTTTAGTCTCTCTCATGCATTATTTTCTTGTTCTTGTTCAAGTCATTTTATTTCTTTCCCTACTTAAGTAGGAATTATATTGCAGAAATTGTAGTTGCAGGTTTTGTCACAACCTCTCTTGTGGGAAGTGTGGTTGAAGAGTCTAAAACAACAAGCCAAAAATATGTGTTTATTATTTCTTGGAAATTACTAAGTTTTGGATTGAAATTATTTTGCATGGTTGGTTTCTATAACTTAGAAGTTAGTAGCATTGGTTTGGCAATTAAATTAGAAGCATGTTGTAGGATAGAGTAGATCTTGAAGAAATAAAATTCAACTCATCTTTTCCACCTTGATTTATCTTGTTGCAATATTGATTAGTATATACATGTTCTGATTATTGGTCTGCATGGGTTTCCAAGTGACTTGCAAGGGTTTTCACACTCATCCACATCCACTTAGACATTTCCATCCTCCTCCTGGACATCTCGTACTTCTCTCAAGCACTGCGGCGGATATCATCCTTTCAGGGCCAATGAAGGACACTGTGGGCATGAACTTTTGTGCAAGATAGGCCTCTGAGGGGTGCTAGGGTTGGAAAAAGGCCTCACACATCCTTCATTCACCTTCATCCAAATTCCTCCAGATTCAGGACACCATCCTTGCCTTGAGAAAGCTCTTGGATCTAGTCCTGTAGCAAAACAGGGCTTCCTACAGCCACCCTATAGAAATCATGTAGCATTGCCTAAATTCAACCAGATTTGCCCTAGGACCTTAACTCTTGCATTTTGAAGTTGAATAATGGCCCTCAACCTTTGATTTCATGATTAGGGAGACTCCAAGAGCACTCCAACCCTATCCTTCCTCCACTGCAACATAAAACAACAAGTAGATTAGACTTAGTTTTTTTGAATTCCATAGTTGTGTTGTAGATTGAATTCCTCCTTCACAAGCAATTTGCAATCAAATTAATGATTCATGCAAGTAGAACATTGATTTGATTAAGTGTGCAAATAGAGTAGGTTTATTTCTGCAACTAGTATAGTCTGTTCCTTTCATTCAATTACAATTAGTCTCTGCATTTAAGGAATGATATTTTCATTTTTGCAGTTAGAATCATGTTCATTCCCTTGCAACCATGATATGTTTTTTATATAAATTCTCTTTGTAGTTAGTTGAAGGAGTGGTATTTGTATGCCTTGATCTGATCTAATGACTAAGGGTGACATGAGTAGAACTTAACCAACTGTGCATATAGCATTGTCACCTCTAAATTTGTATGAACCTTGAGTTGAAAATTTAAGTTGAGAAACCTTGGGAGTTGCAACATCCTTGATGCAATACCTGGACTCATCACTTTTTGGCACCGTTGTCAGGGAGGTTTCCAAGTGGGTGTTTTTTCTACTTAAAGTTGTTTGTTTGTTTGTTGCTGTTGTTGTTTTTTTTTTTTTTTTTTTGCATTAGTACTATTGGTTTGAAAGCTTAAAAAAAAGGGAAAAAAGCAAAAAATTCCAAAAATAAAGCTAGTTCTTTCATGCCTCATAGGAGTAGGGATAGTCAAGGAAAACTCCTACCAAAAACCCCCACCCCTTCAAGCAACCAACCATCATTCTTCTTTGGTGACTATGAAATTCCCTCTCTAACTGTAGGAGAGCTAGAAAACCCTCTATGTGAGGAACCTCAAATTTTTTAAGAACCCATAAGGGAAGAAGATCCCACTTTGCCTAC
This sequence comes from Pinus taeda, assembly GCA_000404065.3. Lineage (NCBI taxonomy): Eukaryota > Viridiplantae > Streptophyta > Pinopsida > Pinales > Pinaceae > Pinus > Pinus taeda. Next base: position 8,788 of record APFE030166680.1, on the reverse strand, counting down.
CCACACCATGGCTGAAAACAAACAAAATGAGATTTTTCCTATCTGAGAAACCAATGGGGAGGCCAGAATGAAGAATAGAAGTCTTGTTTCCCTTCCACATTTCCATTCCCTAACCTCTAAAGACCCTAACACCTTCATGTTTGAATTTGTTGTTGTCTATAGGAGCTATAACTATACCTCTGATGAACAAAATTTGAATTTGTTTCCATCTACCTTCAAATATGCAGCCTTGCACTATTTTATGGGTTTCCCTGGAGGAAGCATCACTACCTGGGCCTAAATGCAGCAAGCCTTCAATGAGAAGTACAAGGATTACTGTTGCTCCAAGGAAATAGAGGAAATCTTTAGGATTACCTTAGGACCAAATGAATCTTTAGAGGACTATGAGGAAAGATTCCAACTCAATTATAGGAGGGCTAATTGTACCCTTGACCCTGAGTCACTCAAGTTGGTTATTCTCTGAGGGATCAGGGAAGATGTAATGAAGACCATCAACATGTTGTCTCGAGGAGGCATCTACCGATTGCCTTATGATGACATCAAGATAGTATTCAAGGTCCACCCTATGGCTGCTAGGAAAAAGGGTAGTTGTAGCCAAGGATTGGATAGTGCATCTCCCTCTGCATCAACCATCAAATATGAGATAGGAAGTGTGTTGGAGGATTTCAAGAGTGAAATGTTGCATACCTTTTCCCTACAAATGGATAATATGCAGATCAGAAGGAAGCCAAAGGAAGCAAAAAGAGCACTAGCTATCTTTTGCCTAGATTCACTAAGAGACATCCTAGGAATGAGTGTCCATTGAATGCCATAGAAGTTTGATCTATCTGTGAGGAAAACCATGCAATATACAAATGTCTTTCTCTGCCAGCCCTGAAAGTTGTATACCAAGGGGAAGAAAGTGGTTTAGAGCAACTCTGCTTCATTAATGAAAGGAGGTCTCAAGGCCCTTTGCCATATAAATAGGGCATGCAAGGTGCATCTTATCCTCCTTATAATACAAACTAGAATGCACCTTTCCAACCTTGGTAACCTTCCACTCAACCATCATGGCCCATACCTCCTTCTTGGCCTTATGCTCCTTAATATCCTCATCAACCTATTAACCCTCCTTTCTAGCCATATCCATCTCAACCTCATCAGTGTGGCAACTCCTCACAAGCATGGAGTCCTCAAACAACCCAACCTCCTGCTTTAATGTCTCCATGTCAACCTCAACCACAACTCCCTCACCACTACCCACCTAAGCAACCTCAATTGTCTTCTCAACCCAATCCAAGCGTGAACAATAAGCAAGCACAACAGGTGTACAATGGGAAGACATCCTATCCTGCTTATGTTGTGAACATCCAAGAGATCAACCTTAGGTTTGGGAAGGTAATTCCAGAGGTTCACCCACCTTATCCACCTGAAGAGATTGAAGGAAAGAAGGAGGAAAGTGCCCCTCATGCCAGTGCACCCCCTTACCCTGAGAGGTTGATCCAACCTAAACAACAACTCCCGAAGAGGTAGAAATTCTAGGAGAATTGAAGAACTTGTGTGTCAAAATACCCCTTCTCCAAGCCACCAAAGATATCCCCATTCACAACAAGATTATCAAGGAAGAGTGTTTCAAAAGGCCTAGGAGGAGAAGAAGAGATACCCCCACTATCAATTTTTTTGGACAACTATCTGATCTGATGCTAGGGAGGGTAATCTCCCCAAAGTACTTGGATCTTGGTAGCCCAACAGTGGATGTGCACATTGATGGCATTATGGTCCCTAATACCTTGATTTACCTTGGAGTTGCAATCAATACGATGACCAAGGAAACCATGCTCAAGATCAATCTCTAAGGAGCCTTGAGGAAGACCACTACGGTAGTATAGCTTGCAGATAGATCCATAGTAGTTCCTGAGGGGGTTATTGACGAGGTAATTATCTCCATTATCTCTTGGGAGTACCCCACTGATTTCCTTGTCCTTTAGCGCAAAACCAAGTTTAATGGCTATCCTCACATCCTAGGAAGGCCTTGGATAGCCACTATTGATGCCTACATTAGTTTCAGGGCTAGGAACATGACCATCAAGAATGGGCATCTATCAAAACAACTTGTGTTGTATCCTCCTACTCAACCTTCTAATGAGCATGATTTTCTCTTGTGGTTAGAGGATGAGGAAGAGGAAGAACTTTACCAGGCATCCCTCTACCCAGTCTACACACTAGAAACTGCTATAAGGGGGAGGCAGCTTGATGAAGATGACCTTATTGACCATATCTTACAGAATCAGCCCCTCACTGCCATGATAGTTGATGAATTGATGAGGGAATCTAAGAGTAACCCTAAGACTGATTTGTGCTCTGTTGACCCTACCGTAAAACATGCCAAGGTTGTAGAGATTAGCCCATCCAAAACTCTAAAGATGAACCCCTCCCTCTCATCTGAGCAGGAAGAACAATTATGTAGTGTTCTAAGGCAACACCTGAATGCTTTTGCTTGGGACTATAAGGAGATGAAAGGTGTGCATCCCTCGATTTGTACTCATCATATCTACATCAAAGAGGGATGCAAGCCTATGCGCCAACCTCAGAGAAGGATGAATCCAACTCTTATGGACATCGTGAAAGAGGAATTACAAAAGCTACTGGATGCAGGGTTCATATACTCCATTTCATATAGTGGGTGGGTGTCCTCCCTCGTCATATTCCCCAAGAAAAATGGGAAGTGGAGGATCTGTGTTGATTAATAAGAACTTAACAAGGATACAAAGAAGGACCACTTCTCATTTCCTTTTATTAACTAGGTCCTAGATGGCCTTGCAGGAAAGAGATTATTTTTCTTTCTAGATGGGTTTAGTTGGTACAACCAAATATAGATCAGACCTGACGACCAAGACAAGACCACATTCACATGTCCTTGGGGTACGTTTTCCTTTAGGGTCCTTCCATTTGGTTTGTGCAGTGAACCTACTACTTTCCAAAGGGCAGTTTTGAGCATCTTTGATGACCTTGTTCTTGACAATGTTGAGATATACAAGGATGACTTGAACCCTTATGGTTGTGACTTCCAGGAAGCTCTTTCTAACCTATGCAAAGTCTTGAACAAATTCATTGAGATGAATCTCTCATTGAGTCCCGAAAAATGTAATTTTTTATGAATGTAGGGACTGTCCTTGGCCATTCCATATCCAAGGAAGGGATACAAGTTTACCCCAACAAAATTGACATCATTAAAAGGGTCCCTATCCCTCAAAAGAAAAGAGATGTCAGGAGATTCCTTGGATTGGTTGGGTATTATAGAAGGTTCATTAAAGACTTTAGTAAATTGGATTCATCCTTGTTTGGACTATTGGCTAAATATTCAGACTTCTATTGGACAGGTCTTTGAAGTGCTAAAAGAAAAGTTGACCTCTGCACCCATCCTTAATGGTCCCAATTGGGCATTTCCTTTCCATATACACACAGATGCATCACATAAAGTTATAGGGGAAACCTTAGGACAAGTGGAAGACCAATTTCTTTATGCCATCTATTTCATTAATAAGAACCTTTCTAAAGCCAAGTTAAATTATACATTCACTAAAAAGGAACTCCTGGTTGTGGTACACTCTTTGAACAAGTTTAGGCACTACATCATTGGATATTAAACTTTTTTCCACACTGATCATGCAACCATTAATTATTTAGTGAATAAAATTGATGTCAATGCTAGGTTAATTAGATGGTTGTTATTATTGCAGTAGTTTGATTTGACTATTATTGACAAACCAAGGAAAGAGAATGAGGTTGCAGATTTCTTGTCAAGGCTGACCTTGCCTGCATAAAATGAGGAGATGGTAAGTGATTAGCTCCCAGATGAACACGTCTTTTCCATATCGGTGCTCTCTCCTTGGTTTGTTGATATAGCAAACTACTTGGTTGTTGGGAGGTTCCCTCCTAATCTATCCTCCAAGGAGAAAAGCAAGATTATTAGGAAAAATGCCCCAGTCACTTGGATTGGGAGAAATCTTTTCAAGTTGGGGCCAGATCATATTTTGAGAAGACGTGTGAGGGAAGAGGAGGCCTTTGACATCCTCTCAACATGCCATGATGGACCTTGTGGAGGCCACTTTGCTACCAAGAGAAAAACCTTCAAATTTCTACACGCTGGTTATTACTGGCCCACTCTACATCAAGATGCAAGAAGGTATACCACCAGGTGCGATCAGTGCTAAAGGATGGGTAAGCCCACAACTAAGGATGAAATTCCCTTACAACCTCAAGTGACTCTAGAGACATTTGAGAAATGGGGCATGGACTTCATTGGGCCCATTGATCCCCCATTGGGATAGAAGAAGTATATCATTGTGTGCACTAGTTACCTGAATAAATGGACTGAAACAAAGGAAGTTAAGGAAACCACTGAGCATGAGATGGTTGAGTTTTTGAGGGAGAATATATACAAGTTTGGTTTTCTAAGAGAGTTGGTCACGGATCAAGGGATACAATTCACCTCAAATTTGATCAAAGACCTCATGAAGCATCACCACATCAAGCATGGGATATCCACTGCTTATCACCCTCAGGAAAATGGGCAAGTGGAGGTCACAAACAAAGAATTGGAAAACATTCTGACCAAGCTTGTTAGCAGTAGCAGAAAGGATTGGGCAGACAGAATTATAGAAGCCACTTGGGCCTACAATACCACTTGGAAGACCACCACTGGATTTACCCATTTGAAAAATTCTATGGGAAGAAGGCCTTGTTGTCCATTGAATTTGAATACAATTCCCTAAGGATGACAGCTCAGATAGACATGGACCTCACTGCAACACAACAAGAGAGGTTGCTCCAACTCAATGGTTTAGATGAATTCAGGTTGCAAGCTCTCTTGCACAATGAGGTAGTCCAGCTATAAAGGAAGATTTGGCATGACAAACACATTAGGGAGAGAGCTTTTCAAGAAGGTGATTGGGCCCTTCCGTATGACTCAAGATTCAAGGATTTTAAAGGAAAATTTATGAAAATATAGTTTGGCCCTTATCTAGTGAGAAAATTTCATGAGAATGGGTATATCCAAATCAGAAAAATTCATGAGGAAGGTACCCCCTTGCTTGTTAATGGTTACAGGTTGAAGTTGTACAAGAGACCTATGTTCAAAGAGGAGTTTATTAGTTCAATTAGCAAGGAGTTGAATGTGATTGGGAGGCCTCATTCCACCAAGCTTTTGAAAAGAAAAAATGAAGGGCCTCGCTGAAAACCTCCATGAGGCATCTAAGGCCAACTCTAGGGTTGAAAACCTCTATGAGGCAACCCAAGAGAAAAAAATGAAAAAACAAAAAAGAAAAGAAAAATAAAATGAAAAGATCCCCAAGCGAAAACCTCCTCTGAGGCGCCTAGGACAGGTATGCAGTTTGAAAACCTCTCCAGAGGCAGTTTGCATCTCTCATAAAAAAAAGAGAGAGAAAATAAATAAAACACAAGGATTCCTTACATAAACTCTGCTAACATTTTTCTTTTGCAAGACTCCCGATAGTCAGGGAAGCAACAGTTGAAGGCACAGAGTCCACTGTCCCTTTCTCCACCCCACTATTCCAACCACTGCATTTTAATCATCATTCATCCACCTCCCTACCTCTCTCCATCACTTAGCAAGCAATTGCACCTAATTTTGCCTTAACCTTGCAATATTAGAAGATTGTCCTGAACTGTTACAGGAGCAATAAAAAATGCTACAAGAGGGAGACCCACTTGGAAAAAGGGGCCAAAAGGTAGTTTTTCTTTGAGAAATGTTAGGAGAGGTACACCTAAATTCCTCCATCCCTCATTCACTCTGTCTAGCCAATTCCATCCTCAAGATTCCACCTCTGACCATATAAAAAACACAAAGAAAAGGACTATGCCTTCACCTTTTTTTTCTTCCAAACACTTTCACCACCTTCTAAAGATTTTATTCTTGTCCCTAGACCCACTATGACTTATCCAAGTCCCTGAATGCAATATGAGGTTTTAAGTACGAACAGAGTCATTGTTGTAGGAAGGATATCAGTCTTGTATAAGCCTACATTGATCCAACAAAACCATAGACCAAAGATTCTTGCAGCTTCCAAGTGAAGATTTGGCCACCCTGAGGCATCAAGAGGCCATTCTTGAGGTCTAGAGAAGTCACACCATCTCTAAGGAGCAGTTGTAAGGTCACATATCGACTCCAACAATAGAAAATCGAACACTGGAAAGAGACATGCATGGAAGAAAGACTTCATCAGTCGACTACATCATCATGTTGTGAGGACCTGTGCATAAGAAAACAAAGGAATTCAACACCTCCAAAGGAAAATTGATCAATCATCAACTTATCAACATGCATACATCTCCAATAATTTGACATCATAGGTAGGCTCAGGTATGACACCCCTCACCTTTTCCCTATGCGTATAATGGTAAAAAAAATATGTTTAATGAATGAGAATAAGGTTTTTATGGGCTGGAGGTGGCCAGTAAACTTGGTGACCTTCGATTAGTAAACCACAGTTTACTCAGCGACCCATGCAACATGGAAACATCAAAATAGGGGGAGTGATAATTACGAGGAATGCGGACAATAGCTAAAAGAGGAAATTCATGCAAAGGCTAGGTCACCAAAACCTTCTCAGCCCATTACCACAAAAGGGAATAAAAGTACAAGGCTCGATTCCACTTGCACAATTTCTCATTCCCAAGAAACGGTTGTAGAGCCTCTAACTTGCACCTAATTATCCATCATTACCTACAGCTTTTCCTCACTTATCCCTCTCTTTTGCCCTATTTTCCTCGTAAACTTACCCAGATCATTACATTTGATGTCTTTAAGCATGATTGGTTGACTTTGCTAAATGTTTGACTGTTTGTCTAGATTTTTGACATATGCACAGAGTTTCCACAGCTGTCTGGCAATTCCGCAGCCTTTTCATTGATCTTCATGTTCCACGTGTCATTTTGAAAAACGAATCACATGGGCACGTGGGAATGAAGGTGTTGAAGGTTCCTATGCTATTGGCTTGGTCAACAACACCACGCATACCTCCGGTCAACGAGGATCCAACTTCGGTCAACAAAGCCAGCTCAAACGGTGCTGCGTGAGCTGAAAGGTTACGTCACTCCAGATGGCAACTCCTCCACTCTCCGCAGGTCATGGGAGACAGGATCCAACCTTGGATTCAACCTCCATGACGACCGTACCTTCCAGATCACCCATGGACCTATTGACGTGTTGCTGAACCATTTAATTAGCATGTTGACAGTTAATTTCCAGTTTCATGTTTTACGCAGTAGGCAGTTGTTCACATGCTTATAAAATCCAGCGTCTGCGCACGCTTAAGGATTAGTTTTTAGTTGTTTTGTTTATGTAATTGCTACGCTTTTAGTGAGCATAGAAACTCTGTTTTGAAGCTGTTGTTTCAACACTTTTTGACTGTAATTTCTGCATTATGAATTAATAGAAGACTGTTGTTTTGACTTCTTTACGTAGCTGATATTTCTTTGGGCTTTGTGGATGGATGGCCCCCATTCATATCAGCCTTTGTACAATAATTTACCTTTATGTTCTTGCCATTTCCTTCTTTTGAATTCAGCAATTTTCCTTTTCTTTAAAACATGTACAGATTTGATTTACTTTCACTGTCATTTCATTTCTAGCATTTACTTTAGACTGATCAGGACTGTCTTCTGCAGGTGTTAGCCCGGGATTGTGTGTCTTTGTGTATTTTCTTTATCTCTAATAGTATTTTCAGTTGTCATATTCATAGTTGTTGCCTTTACTCTGTTTTCCTAGCTGATTTCTAGTTTAGTTTCTCAAGTTGTATGCTAACATATTGATGGTCTCTTTATCATAAGCTATTCATCTTTAAGAGATCAAAATACTGATAAATTACAACTTGCTTTGAGTACTTTTTAGACTTATTTCTAACTACTTCTTAATCGTGTTTCACATAATACCATATGTTGGAAGCAGAGAGTTAGGAAGAGTTAAACATTATAACTGGTCTTTAAAGTAGTTTTTCTTATCTTTTATTGCAGCAGCATGAGTAGTGACTAGTGCTATTAGAAAGTGGTTTTTCTGTTTTGCTTTCAGTTTCATTTCAAGTTATTTCTTTCAAGCTTTTTCTTTGCAAGTTTAGAAGGTAGTTTGAAACCACCAGTAACACACACTCACTCATTTAGAAATCACCTTACACACACTATCACTCATCTGTTTATAAAATCTCCATTCCATCTTAGGAAGATAAATTGACCACAAACAACACCCCCAAACGATAAAAATATCTAAGAGGCTGCTTAAGTACATATAGTACACCTTCACTTCATCATCTTACGAGCCCCGGGTTGACAATTAATGAAATCAATTTAGAAACACTAAATTGACCAAACATTTTGGCCCCGTTGCCGGGGAAGTGAAAATTGGGTAGCCAATTCTAAAAAAAAAAAAAAGATAAAATAAGAAAATTTCAAGAAAGGAAAATTAATAACCTCTCAAATTATGCTCTCCTCTTGCGCTTAGAGTGAACTGGAGGATCAGAAAAGAGAAAGTTATTGGTTTAATAGTTCCTTGAGTATGCTCTCTTCTTGCACCTAGAGTGACCTGGAAGATCAGAAAGAGAATTATTACCCTAACTTGAAAGAAAATATAAAAATGATATGCATAGAGCAAGAGATTCTAGGGGAAGGTTTTTAGCTGGAGCTAGAAGTTCGATTTTCACAACTCCATCCACTTCAAGAAATAGGCAAGAGACACCTTCATCATCTCCAACTCATACTCCCAGCTCTAGGATTCCTGGAATCCAAGAGGTAGTAG
>APFE030166673.1:117647-156485 GCA_000404065.3 Pinus taeda | reverse complement strand
CTCCACACCTGTTGCGATTGTGATAAGGATCAACGACCCATATTTAAATCGGTACGGATCAAGAGGCTTAGTTCAATTGTTCATAATCTTTCCTGATGGTAAAAAGTAGTTCATTTCCTATGCTCCCAGCCATGGTTGTTCGTTGTTTTTCATGTAATTTACCAATGAAATGACCATGGCCTCCATCCACAAAGCGCCAAATATCCATTCCGCCTCTACTCAAAGGATAGCAAGGATATTTCAATGCAAATCCATTTCACTTCCGCTCAAACAGAATGCAAAAAAAGTGGAACGGAAACGCAATTTATCAGCCAACATGACTAATAGTAAAGTCTATTCGAGGCCTCAGTTACCACCAGAATGCCCAAAACAAAACCAGAAACTCAGTCGGCTGATATTTTTTAAGCAATTTAGTCTATTTTTATACTTTTTGTAATAAAACCTTGAATTTTGTTTCAAGATATTTGTATAGATATTTGTAATAAATCTTGATGCTTTTCAAGATGTTTTAGTTTAGGATTTGTATAAATACGTCATCATTTGAAGTAATACATGTTGGTTTTTGTACAGAAGAAAGTTATTGTATATTATTCAAGCCTCAGTGCGTTGATCAGTAATAAAAAGAAGATTCTTCACTGAATTCATGTGTTGGACTATTTGGTGAAGTGCTTCTCTCACTATCTATGTGTTTATTTCTTTGTTTCCATCCTTATGTGTTCTTAAATCTAAATTATTTTACAGAAAGTTGATGAACAAAATTTTTTGAAAGATATACTATGATTCTGGTTGTGGATAATTTAAATGTTTTCTTTTGATACAAGTTAAAGAATTCTTAACTGCTCTTTAGCTTCAGTTGAACCTATATCTTTTATTCTATTACATTTCACTTATATCAAAAAGATACAGTTAGTTCAGCTACTTTGCCCTCTGAAACTCCTTTGAAAATATGAGATAGATCCTTGTTAAGTTTGCAGGCTCCATTGCCCAATGGCTCTCTGATGAGCCTAGGTATTGCAACAATGATGTTGCAACTCCCAAGGATACCAGCTTTACTTATCAACCTGGGGTTCGTACAAACTTGGAGGTGACAGTGCTATATGCACAAGTAGAAGTGAAGGTCTTGCCTGCTGTCACTGTTTGTCTGGCAAGAGACCATAGGGGTTTCAAGCCAAACTTCTATAGGGTCAGAAGAATCTTAATTCTTTTATGGAAGGAGAGCAAACATATTCTAAGAGAAAGCTACTCTACTGCAGTAATGAAGAAAATAGCATGAAATGCTAAACTTACACCATAACCTAACTAACCAATTAAACAACTGTGCTAAGCATAATTGCTAAATTAACACTAACCTAATGCTAATTATCTAAGTTGCAGAAGTAAAGAACATCAAAACTAGAATAAGGTGTAACAAAGAAACTTAAGCTAAATCGGGTTTCAAGCGGAAAAAGCAATTGGAGGTCGAAATCAGTGAAAGGAGGATGTGAGAGAGAAACAGTGCATAAGAACCTTTGGATCAGTCAGGTGAAAGGAAAATGAATGGCAGAGATTGGATCGCAGGAGGTTATGTAGATATATGGGCGAACAAGGTTAATTAACAGGATGAACGGTGGAGATCTTATTGCGAAGGCTTAAGTGAATGGATAGACGAACAAGCAAACAAAGAAGATGAATGGCGGAGATCGTGTCGCGAGGGATTAGGTGAGTGGATGGATGAACGAGGTTAATAGGAGATGAATGGCCGAGATCTAATCACACGGGGGAAGTCAAGAGATGGACAGTGAATATCATATCTTGGGGAAAAGAAACATGCGGAAATGAGGGAGCGGGTTTCTAAGGCAGTAAGTAGTTTCTCGCGCACCCTTCAGGCTGTAAGCAGTATTTGGAAATTTCACACAATTAGCCTTACTGCGTGACACATAGCATGAGAAAACCACTTTTCTCATGTGCTCTCGGGTGAATAACATTTGTGCATTAATCCGCGCGAGATTGCACGATAACTGTTGGATCGGGGGGGCTGATCAATGGTGGAGATCAGCCAAGCTAGTTGTCGATAGGGTGAAGCGATAGCTGTCGGATCAGGCTAGGCAGATCGAAGCTGGGGGTTTAAAGCACCTAAAGGTGTGGAGGTGACGCGATGGTTGTCGGATCAGGCGAGGCAGATCGACGGTGGGGACTTAAAGTTCATAAAGTGAGTGGTGAACTCCACGCGAGGCAGCAGTTGGAGAAAATAGTGAATCGGATGGTGATTGTGAAGGTTTGTTGGTGATCATACGGGCAAGGAAGTGATGCATGAGGAACATGTTGGAGGGGCTTCAAATGAAAATGACAGAGAAAACCAGTGCAAGTGAACAAACAACTGCATTAAACAGTGAACTCCATAGCCCATGCGAGAACCATAAATTGTGTTTTTGGGGTTGTTGAAGGGTCTCTTCCTCAAGTCATGGTCCTAGAGGGAGGAGATGAGGTTGAGACACCTGCGCACAACCTGATAGTGATATTTTTCCTCTAACTGACCTATGAACTGAAAGAAGGCATAAATGGAAGTAAACTACAACAAATGCAGCTACTGAAGTAGATGAATAGAAACAAGAAGCTATTTAAACAAATGAACAGGACCAGAAAGATTATTTAAGCAAATGAACAAGTAAACCAAAAAGCTACTTAAGCAAATGAATCAGAATTAGAACCATGAAACTACTTAAGCAAATGAATAGAAAACATGAATCTATACTAGCATAACATGTACAGTAAAGGGGAGCTTTGGTTGCTTGGGTCTGGCCCTAACCCAAGAGCTTCAGCCCTCAGAGTTAACTTAGAGTTGGCTTAAACAAAGCTCATTCTTATTATAAAAACCATGGATTACAGAGAAAACTGGTACAAGTCTTTGCGGCTCAGAAATAAAACAGACTTTTACAATGGAACTCTAAAACCTACTGAGGTCCTAAGCCTCTCTATTTATGCATTTGAAGTCTCTAACGACTTCCTTCCCATTAGGGAGGCTTGGCCTATAACTCGAGAAAAATTGGTTTTTGTCCCTTTCACTTGCTCGGCTGTCTTTTAGTCTTCAAAGTGATGGCTGTGTGCACTCTAAGCTGATGGTGGAATATTCAAATGGATGGGTAGTAGATGAGGATGATTTACCTCCTATAGTTACTCTCCCTTGTCTCATTCGAGTCTTTACCAAGGTCTTTGCCATAGTTCCTTGTTGTTATCCTTTATACTCGCATTTCTCCTTGATTTTATCTTTTATTTCTGCATTTACATGCACATTATACCACAAAGCCAAACATCCAACTCTAACTCATTTCGTAAACAAAATATAATCAAAAGTATTCAATAAGTTGTGAGAATAGTTAGTTTGACTAAGCTAGGAGGTGAATTAAAGCCAATTAAGGCCCATATAATTACTCAATGATGAGGCTCATCATCACCCCCCTACTGAAATTGTTGCTCAGCCTCTGAGCAACTTAATCAATGTCCATGTCCTTCATGGCTCTGATAGCCTCTTTGACATCATATGATTCCATTGTGGTTTCTTCTTCTTGTTTATAGAAGCCTGCTTTCCTTTCTACTGCTTCCCACTACCTCTTTTCCTCTTCTTCTTTTCTTCCCTTTAGCATCCCTAGGAGTAGTGGTGGACTAAGTTTTAGGCCTATCCAATTGGCTTTCAACCTTTGCATTGATTGTTTATACATGGGTGTCCTGTTGAGTGCATCTCTCAACCTTTGAGGGGAGTGATATTCTTTGATCTTAAAGTTGTGTGGCAGTGTGTTCCACCTCCTTTAGCAGGCATGTATATTATCATCTCTTAGCAGCCTAATCATATCCTCAAAATGTGAAATTTCTTGCTCTTGGGCAACAAGCTATCTAAGTGCTAGCTAAGGATTATTTGCAATTAGATTATGGGTGTTGATTAGGGCCATGGGATTTGATTATTCATCTCTGATGAAAAGACGTTCATTTTGCTCTCTGGCCAATATTCTTTTCATCTCTACAGCCCTTGACTCCTCATGGTTCATCCATGATGCCAAAGCCATTAATTGTAGATCTCCTAGCTCAGCATTAGGATCCTAAATATTCATGTCTATGAGGGCCATGTTGTACAAGTAAAACTCGGCCATTTTGGCCCTATTTTCTAGTGCACTTTGATCACAAACATCAATAAACTTTCTACAGTCCTGAAATGGCATGGTGCTCCTTTGTTCTAGTGTTTTAATATGAAATTGTGGCCATTATTCTCTGAGGTAAAAAACATAGGACTTTAGCAGGCATCCTAAACTTGATGGCCTCCAAGGAGAGGTTAGCCATACGTGCTAGCTGGTTTTCCTTTTCCTGCAGTTGTCCTCTCTGTTTTTCTTATCTTCTTCTTGTTTTGCCTCCTCCTCACTGACAGAAGGACTAACATCATAGATGAGTGTTTTGATGTCATCGTCTACTGGTAAGTCTCTGAAGACTGACCATTTTATAAGGATCTTGAGGTTTTGGATGGGAATCCTTAATGAGGATCCTGATCAACCCATGGTGAACTAACTGCTGGGAATTTCCTTCCTTTACTTTGTTGTTGGATTCTACGAGTGATTGCATAAAAAAATGGGGTATGCCAAGTCTTTGGTGAACTGGTGTTTCTACCCCAAATCTTAATTCTTCAAGCATTCTCAAATGGTTGCCATAACAACACTGTATCTATGGACTCATGCATTCTCTTTTGACTTATTAAAGAATTTCATTTTTTCCACCTTTTCACTTATAAACCAACTACCTCTTAACCTTTACAACTTTTGATCAAATGATGCATATGAGTGAGTGAGTATGATACTCACATGTGGTCTTGATGCCATGCTGCAGTTGTCAAAGATCAGAGGCGCTGCTGATGGTAATTCTTCTTCCTACTCTGTTGTCTGCTGATGGTTTATTAGCTTTTGCAGGTTTCTGTGATTGAAGATCTGATGTTGTTGTTGTTGCTGTGGAGCTCTTAGATATGATGTTGTTGTTGCTGTGGAGCTCTTAGATCTGATGTTGTTGTTGTTGTGGAGCTCTTGTATTACCACTTGGAAATGTTTGGTGTCTTCCTTAGAATTTTTTGATCATGTTGCTGGCTGGTGTTGTGAAGATGTTGTAATGAATGGACATAGGGAGTATGAGTGTGTGTGGATGAGGGGATGATGGTAATGGATGAGGTGACTGGTTAGAAAACACAATCTTCACCTGAATTGAAGCAATGAAGTGAAAAACATTGGAATTAATGGAGGGATGCATGGTAAGGAGTGGAGGAGATGAATATATGTGAGGCAGGGTTCCCTTTGGATCTTCTCTTTGCTCCTTGCTTGTCTTTTTCACCCACCTGCAAAAATCAATTATGTTTTTTTCTTTTATTGTTATAATTTTTTAAATAAACACCTAGGCTGACTCAGAGAGCTTTTCACCCTAGATATCTGCCATTTTTTCAAGGGAAGTTGGCTTCTTATATCCTAATATTCATTAAGATGCATTTTTCAAATTTGGGTATGTGCATACATGGAGCCTTATTTCGAAAATGGCTCCACTGGAAGTACTCATATACGTAGTCATATTCATTTTTCAAATCAAAATAGCGTTAGTGTAGAAAATAAAATAAATAAGGGAATAAATAAATGCATTTTGTTTTTTTATGTAAAACTAGTTGTTTTTGTTGCAACATGCTATGGAAATCAACATCGATGATAAATGTTTCAATTCACTTGTGTATACAGATTATTTATAATAAAAATAACAATTCTACAAACACTTATATTCATTTTTATCATCAATATGAAAAAATGCTTGAATATCATTTTTTGGCTTGCGGGCTTGATGGAATTTCTGCAAAAACAGTCGGGACAGTCATGTTTTGAGGGATCAAAAGAGAATATTTTTAAAACCTATTTCTATAATAAGTAGCCCTTGATGTCTACTTTCCAACCCAATTTGAATCACTCAATTTTGATTTGAAACGAAAAAGTTAGAACCAAAACATTGACAGAATGTCTAGCGGGCAGCTCAGGAACAGAGTTGGGACAGTTAGTTTTTGGAGGCTTAAATGAATGAATTTTTAAAACCTGTTTCTATGGTAGATTTCCCTCTGAATCTAGTTTACAATTCAATTGGAATCACTCATTTTCAATATCATATGGAGAATTTATGATCAAAATACTGATTGTCTATCGTAAATCAGCATCCTTAAAACTCTGTTTTTCCGGTTGTTCCTTACAGTATTTGACCTATCAATTCTTCTTTTCTTTAAAAAATGTTTCTATTGGAGATAAATAAATGAATCTAATTTCATTTTCAATTTGAATCATTCGAATCCGACATCAAACGAAAAACTTATGCTTGAAATATCAACTGTTGGTCTAAGCTGGGTAATCGAAAATGACTTTGTTATGTAGGTTGTTCTAACTAATATTGACATATCATATCATTTAATCTTTAAAACATGTTTCTACGAGGGATAAACCTTTGAATTAAATCTCATTTGGCTTTGGAATCACTCAATTTGAACGAAAAACAAAGAAGTTGTGATTAAAACACTGCTGGTTAGTATGGTCGACCACTACTCTCCCGCAGGTGACAAATAGATTTTACTTTGTTATTTTCTCCATGGATTTGTTCTACAGAGTAACTACTTGTTAGTTTTTTGCATAATTCTTGGATTAAGGGAGCCCGCGGACCTCTCTTTCTCCATGATTTAATGTTTTATTGCAGGTACAAACTCGTTTTTTACAGGTCCTAGGAGAAAAAGAAGGTCAATTTATGAACAAGTGATTCTTGAAAAAAAAATTAATGAAACAAAGGAATTTTATCCAACTCATTACCCAACGGCTTCATAATAGAAGAAATGAAGAATTGATTTCCATTTGAAGATTCATTTCATGTCTTTGCTGCCAAAACATTTTTCGAATAGATCATTTTTTGACATAACATCATAGCTGTTGTAACTCAATTTATTTACCTACATACTGTTTTTTGTTGTTTCTTTTCTAATTTCTCTTATATTTTGTGTTTCAGGTGTTGCTTCATTCAAAGTGTAACTCATCCTTAGCATCAACGCAGTGAACAGTTAATTCATTCTTTGCGTGCTTGCATTTTATGATTGTGCATTTTGCTGTTCCTTTTCTGAAGGGACAGCATTTGTGTGCATTTTTGTCGTTCCTGCTATTCCTTTTTCAAAGGGACATCATTTTCATTTTGCTATTCATTTTCCAAAGGAATAGCACTTTTTGGGTCAGCCGTTCATTTTGCTGTTCCTTTTCACGGTTCATTTTGCTGTTCCTTTTCGAAATGGAACAGTTGTTGTTCTTTTTGGGAATGAAACAGCACTTCTGCACTTTCACGTTTTGTTGTTCCTTTTCGAAATGGAACAACATTTCTACACTTTCATGTTTTGTTGTTCCTTTCCGAATGGAACAGCACTTCTGCACTTTCACATTTTGTTGTTCATTTTCGAAATGGAACAGCACTTCTGCACTTTCACGTTTTGACGTTACTTTCCGAATGGAACAACACTTCTGCACTTTCACGTTTTGATGTTCCTTTTCGAAATGGAACAGCACTTCTGCACTTTCATGTTTTGTTGTTCCTTTCCGAATGGAACAACACTTCTGCACTTTCACGTTTTGTTGTTCCTTTCCTAATGGAACAGCACTTCTGCACTTTCACATTTTGTTGTTTCTTTCCGAATGGAACAACACTTCTGCACTTTCAAATTTTGCTGTTCCTTTTCGAAATGGAACTTCTGCATTTTCACATTTTGCTGTTCCTTTTCGAAATGGAACAGTTGTTGTTCCTTTTTGAATGGAACAACACTTCTGCATTTTCACATTTTGCTGTTCCTTTTCGAAATGGAACCATTGTTGTTCCTTTTCGAATGGAACAGTACTTCTGCACTTTCACATTTTATTGTCCCTTTTCGAAATGGAATAGCACTTCTGCACTTTTCATTTTTGCTGTTCCTTTTCCAAAGAAACGTCATTTGCGTTTTTACACTTTTTTGTGTGTATTTTTGTTTGTTGGTGTGCATTTCCTTTGTTGTTCCCTACAAATAACAACACTTTTTTTTAGTGTTTTCGCTGTTCCTTCAAATGAGCAACACTTTGGGAGTATTTTCGAGAACAACTCTTTCTTCCTTTTGTGGGATTATTCCTAGTTCATCTCAACCACATTTTACTGATTCTCTTTCATGGCATGAAGTACACTACTTTTATGAAGACAAGAATTATGGATTCTATTGAAGCAAGTTAATATCATTCACGTTATGATTTTTAACAAGACAGTTCATTGATGATAGATTCTTTTCAAAAGGGACACAATTATTTATATATTACTTTACTGCATTATTTTCTGTTGTACATGACCCTGATTGATCATCTTAATACCATGTTGGTTCCATCCTACATGGTTATAATCTTCTCTGTCTGTAATAAATGAGATTATGGGTATATTTTTTTCTATTGACATGTTCAACTTCTTCCATCATCCATGCTCTTAAGGAGTCCTGAGCCTCCCTCTTTTTATCATAAAAATGTGTAATAACAACAAAATTTTGTTCACAGATGGAGGATAGGGGGTCTCATTACGAGCCAGCCTACCATGTTCATAAGGCTGTAACAAAGTGACATTCCCATTATGGCCACCACACCAGGGTTATGATCCATTGGATAGCCAAATTATCCTTGGAACAGGAGGTCTCATCACGAGCTGGCCGATCACTTTTGCTACATCCCAGTGAATGGTAGTGTGGTTATCTGGTTACCACACCAGCACATTGATCTCTTCTGTAGAATAGTATTGGAACTCTCCATTTATAAATTGAGGATCCTGGCTCATATGGGTTAAAAAACAACCCTACCGAGGCTATGGATGCCTGCTGGCAGCAGCGGCTCTGCTTATGGTATTGAAGTTATATCTTATCGTCAATTATTACTATAATACCCTTTTCTTATTCTTTCTTTTTATCAGAGAAGTTATTTCCTTAATTTTTTTCCCTGTTTTAAACCTTTATGCATGAGAAATTGTTTTATGATCAATCACATCATTTTCAGCTAGAATACCGTCAGTAAAGCATCTTTTTTGCATATTGCTGTCATTTTTCTCTTTTTCATAACTTATCATCAATCCAAAGCGTCCTATCTTTTATTCATAACTATCTTTATACACTTTGCTCTCATTATAACCATAACTCTCGTCGTATTATCATTACTATGTGTACTCTGCTTCATTTACTGTTGTATTATTCACTCCCTTGCCTTGCCGTCAGCCCAACACCTCTCGTATGCTTTATGGTCATGGAATTCCTTTTCCAATTGGAGGGGGGAATGTATGCATTAGGGGATTGCATGCGATATGATTATTGCACTCTGCCATAACTTGTTGATTTGATAAGTTTTTCTAATTGAAATTTTTGCATGCATCTTAATCTATTGCTATTTAAAACTAACACTATGGATTCACGAACATTGTATGCAAAATAGTGATTTGTTTACAGGAGACCAACAAGTATGGGGCAGAATTCTATTTGTAGCATGACCACACTATTGCAACTAACAGAAGAGGCTCGAGCAACTCGTGAACGTGAACAATTCTTCAAACATAATGTGCTTACCGGGATTCCACCTTTTTCAGCACCAACTCTGCCTACATCAGCTTCAACAACTGCCAGTCCATATATGTCATTCTACATTTTTCTTTTTGAAGGTAAAACTTGAGGTAAAATAGCATAATTTTCTGATTTATTATGAATTTAGGAGAATTTAATGAAATCCATTTTGAGCATCATTTATCATCCTTCATTTCACATTTTTACCACTTCACATTTTTCAGCGGCGTATCCTCTTTCAGTTTGGGGGGGTGTCGCTTTCATTCATTTCTTTCTTCTAACCATGTTATTGATATTCTTTATCTTCCATTGCTATTCTTATTCCTTCTCAACCCCTCCCTTATTCCATGTTGTTTTACACCAAGCATAGACTTCAACAGCTAGTAGCAACCACCTCTATTTGTTTTCTAGCATCGCATGAGGGCATGCTAATTCTTCAGAGAGGGGGAGGAATTGCTACACATGATGGATGTTTTATATTTTCTTTCTCATTTAAGGCATACAATTTCAGTGTAGAAATTGATTTCCATAATATTTTTAAAACTATGAACTCAATTATTGTGATTTTCGGAAAACACAGAGGTTTCATTAAAATACACAAACCCAGATAATTTTAAGATAAATTGGTTCATAAAATTTAGGAAATCATGCACTCTCACCTACAACCATTTTGTTTATATCTCATGATCTGTGCATCAAAACGATCTGATTTTTGGATCATAGAGGCATTCATATATTGTAAATTTACTTGCAACATTTCAACAAAATCTGGTTTGTAGTTTTTGAGAAAATGGTTAATGAAGTTTGCTGTTATATATATCATATTTTGCTGCAACTTCATACATATAGTTGAATGTCAATGTAAAAATTGTTATGCCTTCATCAAAGAGTGCTAAAAGTGAATATTCATTAATTAAGGAAGAATTCATTTGTTCTATCCATTTCATGAGCTAGGATGAACAAATTTTTTTATTGCTTGGTTAACACATGGGTTTTGTCTTTGGGTTGCATGAGGACATGCAATATATTCGGTGTGGAGGTGCGTTGGGCCGTGAATACAACCACTTTGTAACACTTATTTCATCCATTTTTACTCTTCTCTACTATGTCATTTGTTATAATTTATCATTTAAATCCATTTTATAAATGATTTATGCTCTTATGGATGAATATTATTTATCTTCCTTTATTTCTAATAAATTGATGATTATGCATGATTTTATCAATGAAAGTTTAACAAATTGGTTATAACATTATTCACCATTTTTAGCCTCCAAGATAATTTCCAGATTGAAGATTTGATCATTAAAAGTGCCAACTCAGAAATGCGTTGGAATAAGAAGTGACAGTTTTGCGGTTGAGATTCTGAGCAAATAAAGAAGAATATGGAAAATCTGAAACATGGGTTTTGTCCAGAACGGACCCAATTAACTTTGGTTAAGAATGGTTTGCCCAGATTCGACTTGTACTGAGAGAAACGCAAGGTTCTTTGAGCACGATTTTCTCAGATTTACTGTTGCGGCCGTCCTCCAAATCTCAGCTGCAAAGCCAAATTCGTCTTGCTCTTGTTGAGAGATGGATGGAAATATATCTTCTTGTTGATCAATTGGTTGAAAACAATCCAATTTTGTAATAGAATCATGTTGTAATTATCTCTATTGTAACTGCTATCTAATCTCTCTCTATTTAAATGAAAATAGAGATCAGAGATGGGGATGGAAAAAGGAGGGATTCGAATGATAGAATTGAGGATGGCTAAGAGAATGGAGAATTGAGGATTTAGAATTAGAGATTTAGAATCAAGAATTCATGATAGGATAGGAGGAAGAAATGATTGTTTCATGTTGTAATTCTCAAAGCTTTAGCTGTTGTAATGATTTCACGGTTTGATGATTAATATATGATTTCGGAGTTGTTGTTCATTCACCTGATCTGAAGTAGCCCAGCAGCATCCGCTGGCGGCTAAGGGCCCAGCCTCTGGTGGAGTATGCTGCTGTTGTATTATATATTTCCAATTTTCGTTGTGTGATGGTTTGATTTAATTCTTATTTCTTTGAATCGTATTGCCTTACAGTTTCATGATTTTGCAGCGAGCTGTTATAATATTTTATGAAATTGTTTTATTGCACAAGTTGAGATTGAATCGTGTGGCTGTTCTTTTCCATCATAACGGAGATTATTATCCTTCTCAACATATATTGTTATGCTGCTCATTTCAAATATAAAGCTTCGTTGTTCTATTTCAATTATGGTTTCATTCCATTTGTTGTTTCGTTTGATTGATATTCAATACAGATTGTTGTTCAATAGGATTGGTTATTCGATTCCTTTAATTCCAGTTTGTTGTCCATTTACTTTGCTATTCATTTCTGTTGATTAATTGCAAAGATTTTGTTTTTAAAGAGTTTTCCTAGTTTACTTTCAATAGCAGCTTTAGTTCAATTTCGATTTCCTTTTAATTGCTAAAGCAGGACTGTCAACTGTAGAGAACATTGGTTATTGCTTCCTCGTTCCTAGATTGATTGTCTTGTTCCAGTTTGATTTCAATTGCATCAATCTCCAGAGGAATGAGTTATTACTACTGTATCCTCGATTGATGGTTGTTTGAGTGAATGATTTAGTTTAGAACATTTCAATTTCTTAGTTGCTATTCCATTTCATATTTACTGTTTCATTTCCTGCTATTTGCGTTATTGATTGTTTTGGAGTGAAGAACGGTCTGAGACTATAGTGGGCATTGACATTTGCTGTCCGGTCCCCAGATCGACGATCTGTTCCTCGATTACTTTTGGTTACATCAGTTTCTAAAGGGATGATTTATTGTTACTGGACCCTTGACTGATACATTGCTTATCTTTCTAAATGAATGATTTAGGCTTCAAGGTATTTTGTTGTAGTTAGATTTCTTTCCAAGAATTCATTTACTTTTGTATTTTAAGCACTATACTGCAAACCATTACTCTTGAGTAAATAGCCGCCTCAGACTGAGTACACTCTTGAAATAAAAAGTCGTCCCTGGGTTGACAATTAATGTGAGGTAATTAGGAGTTAAAAAGACACCTTTTTATCGCTCCACACCTGTTGCGATTGTGATAAGGATCAACGACCCATATTTAAATCGGTACGGATCAAGAGGCTTAGTTCAATTGTTCATAATCTTTCCTGATGGTAAAAAGTAGTTCATTTCCTATGCTCCCAGCCATGGTTGTTCGTTGTTTTTCATGTAATTTACCAATGAAATGACCATGGCCTCCATCCACAAAGCGCCAAATATCCATTCCGCCTCTACTCAAAGGATAGCAAGGATATTTCAATGCAAATCCATTTCACTTCCGCTCAAACAGAATGCAAAAAAAGTGGAACGGAAACGCAATTTATCAGCCAACATGACTAATAGTAAAGTCTATTCGAGGCCTCAGTTACCACCAGAATGCCCAAAACAAAACCAGAAACTCAGTCGGCTGATATTTTTTAAGCAATTTAGTCTATTTTTATACTTTTTGTAATAAAACCTTGAATTTTGTTTCAAGATATTTGTATAGATATTTGTAATAAATCTTGATGCTTTTCAAGATGTTTTAGTTTAGGATTTGTATAAATACGTCATCATTTGAAGTAATACATGTTGGTTTTTGTACAGAAGAAAGTTATTGTATATTATTCAAGCCTCAGTGTGCTGATCAGTAATAAAAAGAAGATTCTTCACTGAATTCATGTGTTGGACTATTTGGTGAAGTGCTTCTCTCACTGTCTATGTGTTTATTTCTTTGTTTCCATCCTTATGTGTTCTTAAATCTAAATTATTTTACAGAAAGTTGATGAACAAAATTTTTTGAAAGATATACTATGATTCTAGTTGTGGATAATTTAAATGTTTTCTTTTGATACAAGTTAAAGAATTCTTAACTGCTCTTTAGCTTCAATTGAACCTATATCTTTTATTCTATTACATTTCACTTATATCAAAAAGATACAGTTAGTTCAGCTACTTTGCCCTCTGAAACTCCTTTGAAAATATGAGATAGATCCTTGTTAAGTTTGCAGGCTCCATTGCCCAATGGCTCTCTGATGAGCCTAGGTATTGCAACAATGATGTTGCAACTCCCAAGGATACCAGCTTTACTTATCAACCTGGGGTTCGTACAAACTTGGAGGTGACAGTGCTATATGCACAAGTAGAAGTGAAGGTCTTGCCTGCTGTCACTGTTTGTCTGGCAAGAGACCATAGGGGTTTCAAGCCAAACTTCTATAGGGTCAGAAGAATCTTAATTCTTTGATGGAAGGAGAGCAAACATATTCTAAGAGAAAGCTACTCTACTGCAGTAATGAAGAAAATAGCATGAAATGCTAAACTTACACCATAACCTAACTAACCAATTAAACAACTGTGCTAAGCATAATTGCTAAATTAACACTAACCTAATGCTAATTATCTAAGTTGCAGAAGTAAAGAACATCAAAACTAGAATAAGGTGTAACAAAGAAACTTAAGCTAAATCGGGTTTCAAGCGGAAAAAGCAATTGGAGGTCGAAATCAGTGAAAGGAGGATGTGAGAGAGAAACAGTGCATAAGAACCTTTGGATCAGTCAGGTGAAAGGAAAATGAATGGCAGAGATTGGATCGCAGGAGGTTATGTAGATATATGGGCGAACAAGATTAATTAACAGGATGAACGGTGGAGATCTTATTGCGAAGGCTTAAGTGAATGGATAGACGAACAAGCAAACAAAGAAGATGAATGGCGGAGATCGTGTCGCGAGGGATTAGGTGAGTGGATGGATGAACGAGGTTAATAGGAGATGAATGGCCGAGATCTAATCACACGGGGGAAGTCAAGAGATGGACAGTGAATATCATATCTTGGGGAAAAGAAACATGCGGAAATGAGGGAGCGGGTTTCTAAGGCAGTAAGTAGTTTCTCGCGCACCCTTCAGGCTGTAAGCAGTATTTGGAAATTTCACACAATTAGCCTTACTGCGTGACACATAGCATGAGAAAACCACTTTTCTCATGTGCTCTCGGGTGAATAACATTTGTGCATTAATCCGCGCGAGATTGCACGATAACTGTTGGATCGGGGGGGCTGATCAATGGTGGAGATCAGCCAAGCTAGTTGTCGATAGGGTGAAGCGATAGCTGTCGGATCAGGCTAGGCAGATCGAAGCTGGGGGTTTAAAGCACCTAAAGGTGTGGAGGTGACGCGATGGTTGTCGGATCAGGCGAGGCAGATCGACGGTGGGGACTTAAAGTTCATAAAGTGAGTGGTGAACTCCACGCGAGGCAGCAGTTGGAGAAAATAGTGAATCGGATGGTGATTGTGAAGGTTTGTTGGTGATCATACGGGCAAGGAAGTGATGCATGAGGAACATGTTGGAGGGGCTTCAAATGAAAATGACAGAGAAAACCAGTGCAAGTGAACAAACAACTGCATTAAACAGTGAACTCCATAGCCCATGCGAGAACCATAAATTGTGTTTTTGGGGTTGTTGAAGGGTCTCTTCCTCAAGTCATGGTCCTAGAGGGAGGAGATGAGGTTGAGACACCTGCGCACAACCTGATAGTGATATTTTTCCTCTAACTGACCTATGAACTGAAAGAAGGCATAAATGGAAGTAAACTACAACAAATGCAGCTACTGAAGTAGATGAATAGAAACAAGAAGCTATTTAAACAAATGAACAGGACCAGAAAGATTATTTAAGCAAATGAACAAGTAAACCAAAAAGCTACTTAAGCAAATGAATCAGAATTAGAACCATGAAACTACTTAAGCAAATGAATAGAAAACATGAATCTATACTAGCATAACATGTACAGTAAAGGGGAGCTTTGGTTGCTTGGGTATGGCCCTAACCCAAGAGCTTCAGCCCTCGGAGTTAACTTAGAGTTGGCTTAAACAAAGCTCATTCTTATTATAAAAACCATGGATTACAGAGAAAACTGGTACAAGTCTTTGCGGCTCAGAAATAAAACAGACTTTTACAATGGAACTCTAAAACCTACTGAGGTCCTAAGCCTCTCTATTTATGCATTTGAAGTCTCTAACGACTTCCTTCCCATTAGGGAGGCTTGGCCTATAACTCGAGAAAAATTGGTTTTTGTCCCTTTCACTTGCTCGGCTGTCTTTTAGTCTTCAAAGTGATGGCTGTGTGCACTCTAAGCTGATGGTGGAATATTCAAATGGATGGGTAGTAGATGAGGATGATTTACCTCCTATAGTTACTCTCCCTTGTCTCATTCGAGTCTTTACCAAGGTCTTTGCCATAGTTCCTTGTTGTTATCCTTTATACTCGCATTTCTCCTTGATTTTATCTTTTATTTCTGCATTTACATGCACATTATACCACAAAGCCAAACATCCAACTCTAACTCATTTCGTAAACAAAATATAATCAAAAGTATTCAATAAGTTGTGAGAATAGTTAGTTTGACTAAGCTAGGAGGTGAATTAAAGCCAATTAAGGCCCATATAATTACTCAATGATGAGGCTCATCATCACCCCCCTACTGAAATTGTTGCTCAGCCTCTGAGCAACTTAATCAATGTCCATGTCCTTCATGGCTCTGATAGCCTCTTTGACATCATATGATTCCATTGTGGTTTCTTCTTCTTGTTTATAGAAGCCTGCTTTCCTTTCTACTGCTTCCCACTACCTCTTTTCCTCTTCTTCTTTTCTTCCCTTTAGCATCCCTAGGAGTAGTGGTGGACTAAGTTTTAGGCCTATCCAATTGGCTTTCAACCTTTGCATTGATTGTTTATACATGGGTGTCCTGTTGAGTGCATCTCTCAACCTTTGAGGGGAGTGATATTCTTTGATCTTAAAGTTGTGTGGCAGTGTGTTCCACCTCCTTTAGCAGGCATGTATATTATCATCTCTTAGCAGCCTAATCATATCCTCAAAATGTGAAATTTCTTGCTCTTGGGCAACAAGCTATCTAAGTGCTAGCTGAGGATTATTTGCAATTAGATTATGGGTGTTGATTAGGGCCATGGGATTTGATTATTCATCTCTGATGAAAAGACGTTCATTTTGCTCTCTGGCCAATATTCTTTTCATCTCTACAACCCTTGACTCCTCATGGTTCATCCATGATGCCAAAGCCATTAATTGTAGATCTCCTAGCTCAGCATTAGGATCCTAAATATTCATGTCTATGAGGGCCATGTTGTGCAAGTAAAACTCGGCCATTTTGGCCCTATTTTCTAGTGCACTTTGATCACAAACATCAATAAACTTTCTATAGTCCTGAAATGGCATGGTGCTCCTTTGTGCTAGTGTTTTAATATGAAATTGTGGCCATTATTCTCTGAGGTAAAAAAACATAGGACTTTAGCAGGCATCCTCAACTTGATGGCCTCCAAGGAGAGGTTAGCCATACGTGCTAGCTGGTTTTCCTTTTCCTGCAGTTGTCCTCTCTGTTTTTCTTATCTTCTTCTTGTTTTGCCTCCTCCTCACTGACAGAAGGACTAACATCATAGATGAGTGTTTTGATGTCATCGTCTACTGGTAAGTCTCTGAAGACTGACCATTTTATAAGGATCTTGAGGTTTTGGATGGGAATCCTTAATGAGGATCCTGATCAACCCATGGTGAACTAACTGCTGGGAATTTCCTTCCTTTACTTTGTTGTTGGATTCTACGAGTGATTGCATAAAAAAATGGGGTATGCCAAGTCTTTGGTGAACTGGTGTTTCTACCCCAAATCTTAATTCTTCAAGCATTCTCAAATGGTTGCCATAACAACACTGTATCTATGGACTCATGCATTCTCTTTTGACTTATTAAAGAATTTCATTTTTTCCACCTTTTCACTTATAAACCAACTACCTCTTAACCTTTACAACTTTTGATCAAATGATGCATATGAGTGAGTGAGTATGATACTCACATGTGGTCTTGATGCCATGCTGCAGTTGTCAAAGATCAGAGGCGCTGCTGATGGTAATTCTTCTTCCTCCTCTGTTGTCTGCTGATGGTTTATTAGCTTTTGCAGGTTTCTGTGATTGAAGATCTGATGTTGTTGTTGTTGCTGTGGAGCTCTTAGATATGATGTTGTTGTTGCTGTGGAGCTCTTAGATCTGATGTTGTTGTTGTTGTGGAGCTCTTGTATTACCACTTGGAAATGTTTGGTGTCTTCCTTAGAATTTTTTGATCATGTTGCTGGCTGGTGTTGTGAAGATGTTGTAATGAATGGACATAGGGAGTATGAGTGTGTGTGGATGAGGGGATGATGGTAATGGATGAGGTGACTGGTTAGAAAACACAATCTTCACCTGAATTGAAGCAATGAAGTGAAAAACATTGGAATTAATGGAGGGATGCATGGTAAGGAGTGGAGGAGATGAATATATGTGAGGCAGGGTTCCCTTTGGATCTTCTCTTTGCTCCTTGCTTGTCTTTTTCACCCACCTGCAAAAATCAATTATGTTTTTTTCTTTTATTGTTATAATTTTTTAAATAAACACCTAGGCTGACTCAGAGAGCTTTTCACCCTAGATATCTGCCAGGGGCGCCTCAAGGAAGGTTTTCACTCAGGGATCTTCTTACTCTTTTTCATTTTTTCTCATCCTTGAGCTGCCTCATGAGGTTTTCAACCCAAAGATGGGACTCAAGCGCCTCATGGAGGCTTTCACCTGAATCCTTATTTTTTTGTTTTTTCCTTTTTTAGTGACCTAATGAGGGAGGAGCTGGAATTTGCCCTACCATCATCATTGTCTTATTGATATTGTCAATGAACTCTTGTTTTGATGAAGGCCTCTTGTACATTTTCAATCTGTGTCCATTAACTAGCAATGTAATGGCTTCTTCATCAATAGTTCTGAGTTGCACTGAACCATTGTCATGGCATCTTTCCACCACATAAGGTCTAAGCCATCTTGTCTTTGGCTTGCCCTTAAAGTCTTTAAACCTGGAATCATATAACAATGCCCAATCTCCTTCTTGAAATTGCTTCTGAATTTATCCAAGCCATTCAAATGTAACAATCTTTCTTTCTGTGCATGGCTGAAATCCAAATCTAGTTGGGCTGCCATCCTCAATGTGTTATATTCAAACTCAATGGATAGCAAAGCCTTTTTCCCATAGACCAGCTCATAGGGTGTAAATCCATTGGTGGTCTTCCATGTTGTATTATAGGCCCAGGTGGCCTCAACTAATCTCTCTACCCAATCCTTCCTATTCCTGCTCACTACCTTGGTTAAGATGTTCTCCAGTGCCCTATTGGTCACCTCCACTTGCCCATTAGCTTGTGGATGATAAGGAGTGGAGGTCATATGCTTGATTTTGTGATGGCTGAGCAGTTCTTCAATCATTCTGGAGGTAAACTGGTTGCCTTGGTCTGTGACTAGCTCTATACGGTACCCAAATTTGTAGAATATATTCTCCCTTAGGAACTCAACCACCTTCTCTTATGTTGATGTCTTAATTGCTTTGGTTTCATCCCACTTATTCAAATAATCAGTGCACATAATGATGTGTTGTTTTTGCTTTGAAGGGGGGTTGATAGGCCCAATCAAGTCCATGCCCCACTTTCCAAATGGCTCAAAAGTCACTTGAATTTGTAGGGGCATTTCATCTCTTGGAGTAGGCTTTCCCATCCTCTGGCACCAATCACACTGACTAATATACTTTTTCACATCCTGATGAAGAGTATGCCAATAATAGCCTGCTTGCAACACTTTGAATGTTGTCCTATTTGCTGCTAAGTGACCCCATAAAGCCCATCATGACAGGTCAGAAGGATGTCAAAGACTTCCTCTTCCCTTACACACCTTTTTAAGATTTGATCTGGGCCAAGTTTGAACAAATTACCCCCAATCCAGGGGAAGGGGGCACTCTTTCTGACTATCTTGCTCTTTTCTTTAGAGGGCAAGTTTGGTGGGAACTGTGATGATACCAGATAGTTTGCTATATCGGCAAACCATGGGGAGAGAACTGAAATAGCGAACAAATGCTCATCTAGTAACTAGTCATCCACCATTCGTTCTTCACCTGCAAGCAAACTCATCTTAGATAGAAAGTTAGCAACAACATTTTCCTTACTAGGCTTATCAACAATAGTTAGATCAAACTGATGTAATAAAAGCAACCATCTTATGATTCTAGCATTCACATCTGGTTTATTCATTAAGTATTTGATTGCAACATGATCAGTATGCACAAATGTTTGATAGTCTATAATGCAATGCCTAAATTTTTTCAATGAATGCACAACAACCAGGAGTTCCTTTTCGGTCACAGTATAGTTTAGCTTAGCCTTTGATAGGTTCTTACTAATAAAATAGATGGCATATGGCAATTTCTCCTGTTCTTGACCTAAGGTTGCTCCTATGGCTTTGTGTGAGGCATCAGCATGAATATGAGAAGGGAGGGCCCAGTTTGGGCCTCTAAGGATTGGTGCAGTGGTTAACTTACCCTTTAGAATGTCTAAGGCCTCTTGACAGCTTTTTGACCATATAAACTCAGAATCTTTGGCCAACAATGCAAACAAAGGAGAGGCCAACTTGCTGAAGTCCTTTATGAACCTTCAGTAGTATCCAACTAACCCTAAGAAACTCCTCACATCTCTCTGCTTTTGTGGAGGAGAGACCCTTTGGATGATTGCTATTTTGTTTGGGTCCACCTGCAGTCCTTGCTGAGATATTGAATGACCTAGCACAGTCCCTTCAGTGATTAAGAAGTCACATTTTTCTGGACTAAGAGATAGATACATTTCAATGCATTTGTGTAATACTTTGCCTAGGTTAGTTAGGGCTTCTTGGAAATCACAACCATAAGGTGTAAAATCATCCATATAGATTTCCTCAACATCATGTACTAATTTAGCAAAAATATTCAAGACTTCTCTCTGGAAGGTGGCAGGAGCATTGCATAGGCCAAAAGGAAGGACCTTATAGGAAAAAGTACCCCAAGGACAGGTGAATGTGGTCTTATCCTGGTCTTCTAGGTAGATTTGGATTTGGTTGTACCCACTAAATCCATCTAGGAAAGAAAAGAACTTCTTCCCTGCCAGACCATCTAGCACTTGGTCAATGAAGGGTAGGGAAAATGATCCTTCTTTATGGCTTTGTTCAACTCCCTATAATAAACACAAATCCTTCACTTACCATTTTTTTTTTGGAACTAACACTAAAAGAGAGACCCACTCACTGTCTAAGATAGGGTAAATGAATCCTGCATCTAGCAATTTTTGCAGTTCTTCTTTCACTATGTATTTAAGAGTTGGATTCATCCTCTTTTGTGGTTGCCTGACTGGCTTGTAACTTTCTTTGATGTATATGTGGTGAGTACACACTGAGGGGTGTACTCCCTTCATTTCCTTATAACTCCAAGCAAAGGCTTCTAGGTGTTCTCTCAACATGTTGCATAACTTTTCCTCTTCTGAAGCAGAAAGAGATGGGTTAATTTTCAACGTTCTTTCTAGGCCAAATTCTATGGTTTTGACACGGAGTGGGTTGGAATCGGCCAAGCATAAGTCATTTGGATTATTATTCTAGGTTTCCCTACTTCTTCTTCTAATGGCAGTGAGCTAGGAGTTGGACTTTGGAGCAAGTGTTCAATTAAGTCATCCTCATCTTGTTGTCCTCCTATTATGATTGCTTCCAAAGCATAAAGTTGGACAGAATAACCCTCATCTTCTTCCTCCTCCTCCAACCATAAGGGTAAATCATGCTCTAGAGAAGGTTGAGCAGGAGAGTATAGGACTAATTGTTTGGACATATGCCCATTCTTAATGATCATATTCCTAGCTCTACAACTAATGTAACCATCAAATTTGGCCAACCATGCCCTTCCAAGGATGAGAGGGTAACCAGTAAGCTTAGCCTTAGGCTGGAGAACTCGGAAATCTGCAGGGCACTCCCAGGAGTCAATGGAGACCATCACATCCTCCACAATTCCCTCAGGGGTGACTGTGGAATGGTCTGCAAGTTCCATAAATTTTTTGGTCTTCTTTAATGACCCTTGGAGGTTGAGCTTGAGCATGGTGTCCTTAGTCATCACATTAATGGTAGCTCCAAGATCAATCCGAGTGTGTGGGACAATGGTGTCGTTAATGTGCACATCTACTACAGGGTTTCTAGGGTCTAAATATTTTAGACATATTACCTGCCCCAACATTAAGTCAGACAGCTGCCCAATGACATTAATGGCAGGGACATTTCTTTTTCTTCTTCCTGGATGCTTGAAGCACTTCTCCTTAATCAACTTATTGTAAATAGGAACATCTTTGATTGCCTAGAGAAGGGGGATATTTACACATAGGTTTTTCAATTCTCCCAGAAGTTCAGTTTCTTCCGAGGTAGCCTGGAGTGGTTGGGTTATTCTTTCAGGAAAGGGTGGATTTACTTTAAGGTTGTTTTCCTCTCTTTCTTCCTCAACCTCCCTATTTGGAGAGGAAGGATGGTTGTCTGGGAGAATTCTCCCAAATCTTAGGTTGATCTCCTGGATTTCTACAACATAAGCTAGGTATGATGTCTCTCCACTATATGCTTGTTGATCATGCCTATTGTTTGGGTTCAGATTTGGCTATGCAGGCATATGGGGTTGCTTAGGTGGAGCAGAGTGCAGGAGTTATGGTTGGGTAGGTGGTGGAGGCAACAGGGCTGGAACATTGTTGAATTGGGGCCTCCACCCCTGGGGTGGGGTATTCCACTAATGTTGTTGTTGAACATAAGGTTGAAATGACTGGCTAGCTGGCTGGGAATGATACTGAGATGCATAGGACCAAGGGGGGTGTAGACCAGGAAGGATTTGTAGGGGGTCCCTAAGAAGGTATAACTGTGGTTTGGTTGGGGTTGTAATATGCATGGGGTGACCCTTGCATACCCTGTTGGTATGGTCTAGGCCTAAGAGGTCTCCTTTGGTTTATGTAGCAAAGCTGCTCAGTGACCCCTTAAGCTCCTTGATATATAGCTTTGAGTCCAAGTAAAGAAGGGCACTTGTCTGTGGAGTGGTTTTCTTCACAAACAGAACAAATCTTAATATAGTTCAAATGGACATTCGTTCCTAGGATGCCTTCTGGTGCATCTAGGGCAAAAGATGGCCAAGGCTCTCTCTACTTCCTCTTGCTTCCTTTTGATGTTTATGGCGTCCAATTGCAAGGCAAGGGTTTGCATCATGTCACTTTTGAAATCTTCCAACATATTTCCAATTTTACCCTTGATGGATAAGTTGGAGGATGATGTACTGGCCATAGGTTGACTACCCCTACCCTTTTTCCTAGCTGCCCTAGAATGGTTTCTAAAGACAATCTTCATATTCTCATATGGTAATTGCTATACATCTCCTCCTGCTATCATATTTAAGGTATCCAGAAGGTCCTCCCTTACTTCTTTAAGAAGGACCATCTTTAGTGACTCAGGGTCAACTGTACACCTGGCCCTTTTGTAACTGAGCTGGAATCTTTCTTCATAGTCTTCTAAGGATTTATCCTGGCCTATGGACATCTTGAAAATCTCTTCTTTAGTATTTGACCTACAGTAGTCCCTATATTTATTGTTAAAAGTTTGTTGCATCTGACCCCAAGTTGTGATGTTATCCCCAGGTAAACCCATGAACCATCGCAATGATGCATCCTTGAGGGTAGATGGGAATAGTTTTAACTTTTGCTCATCATCTGTGTAGTCATAGGTTCGGTATATAACAGCAAACTCAAAGAGGAAATTGTCAGGGTCCTTTATGGTCATGCCATGGAAATGAGGTAGAGCAGAGGAGCTTATATTCTTCATCTTAGTGTCCCCATTGGTTTCCCTGATGGGGAAGTCACTCCCAATTCTTTCTCTATCTCCTCTGTTATTTTGGTTTCCAACCATTGGTTCAGTAGGAATGGGTTCTTCCTCTTCTTCTTCCCTTGTAGCTTCTTCAAATATGTAAGGTTCCTCATCTAAAGGTTCTTCCACTTCACAGTCACCAAAGAAGAGAGAAGGTTGATTGTTGGATGCAGTGGGGGTATTTGTCAATAATTTACCTAAATTGTCCCTATTCCTATGAGGCATGAAAGGAAATGTTTTTGGGTTGGTTTTTGTAAGATTTTGTTAAAGCTAGAAAGTACTTGCAGAATGAAATTGTTGATAATGACAAATGAAAGAAAGGGAACTAGATTACATGTGCAGAAATAAACTAATGGAGGATATTTGATGATTAGAAGTAGAAGAAAAGAAGTTTGGAGACTAGAAAATAGAAGAAAATAGTAATTACTTCTACTTAGACACCTCCCCGGCAACGACGCCAAAAAGTGATGAGCCTAGGTATTGCAACAATAATGCTGCAACTCCCAGGGCTACCAGCTTTACTTATCAACCTGTTGATGCCTCTAAAATCGCTGCATCAACATTGAGGAAAACCACCCAGTCTGGACCTTAATGCAGCTCCTTTTCTGTTTGGTGTGGTGGCTCCGACTGGATGTAATGGGACCAATTTCCTAGTGATATATGATTTGATGGGTGATTGGTTTGTAATGTATGATGAGAGTGATAAGTGCTTTATTCTAAAGTGTAAAAATATACAAAGATAACTAATCTATCCCGAGTGTTCTTTTAACAACACGATTCTTAATTGTTTCTATTAAACAAATAACCATAAAGATGATTTATTCATAAAATAGAAATATGTATTCATATGATGATTACTTTGTTTAATTAATTAAACAAAGTAATAATAAAAACATTATCGCATTGATCATAATATATCACTGATATATATATTCAAAAGATAACAATTTTGAAACATTCAGAAGTGACAAGTTAAAGAATTGTTTTTAAAAACATATATACATATCAATAATAGCGATGTTGATAAATGTTCATTCACATAGAGAAATAAAACAAAAACATAGCTAATAGTATTGTATACATTTGGATTCTCATGATGTAAATCACATTCAAATTCTTCTTTCAAATTTGGGAATGCTTTCAAAAGACGTAATAGTGCAAATCTCATAAGAGCCTCTTTGTCAAAATGCAGAACTTTGGTCCAGTCTTTGATAAAAAAATATATCAAAAGTTCAATAGTGCAACCTCAAAGTTAAGTTTGAATACAAATTGCGAACCCTTTCTAAATACATGAAAGGGTCTTTAAATACTAATAATGACAAAAAACTATGAATAAAAATCACTATGCGCTGGTCTAACTAAAGACATATAAATCTGGGATTTATCATGAAAATAGCAGTGTTGTGGCGGTTGAATGAGTTCACTGTATTGGCTTCTTTTCCTGTGATTGCAGTTGACAAATTGCGAGCATAGGCTGAATTTCCGGTGGCTAACTCATCCTGGAGTGTAGCTGAGTTGTATAGGTGGCATCAGAGAGGTTGGAGATCATGCAATTGATTGCATCCAAGAGACACTTCATGGCCATTTGTGGACTATGCAGCTTGACAAAGAAAAACCAGAATGTTTCCCATGTCAAGCTTTGGATTCCTCTGATCAATTTTTCCCTGTGTGCCAACTCTTGTTTCCAATGTTGTTCCAACAATTTTTCCTTTGGGATTTTACCTGGAGAGCAATCTGTGATCATATTAGACATATGCAAACTGTTGTTTATCAATTCGATCAGATTATTTTCCGCGGCTCTGCATCTAGACGTTGCTCTTTCAGCTTTCATTAATTGGGACTCCCATTCAGAAAACAAGATTTCCTTATGTGATTCTTGCATTATTGGCAGATTGGTAGCCATTCCTTCTTTTGAACCTTGCCATGATACGAAATTGGTTAACTTTTCATCTGCCTTATCTAATTCAAGCCTAGCATCTACTGCTTTTTCAATCATTAATGCATAGATATCACATAAGGGGGCGGCCAATGATATATTGTGACATAGAATATCCAATTGTCGGGACAAAGCCTTGGTCATTTCCATGGCTTCTATTTTGAATTCATTTACCTGTGGATATCCTTTGAACCAATCTATGTGCTCTCTCATTTGCACGATTTGTTCATCTTTTGATTTCTTCTCTTGCTCACTCAGCATCTGCAGTCTGCTCAAATCTTGAGAGAACTTCTGTTGTTTATGGAGAGTCTATTCATCAATCCTCTGCTTTTCTAGTTTTAACTGCTCTTTTAATTGTTCATTTTTCTGCCTCTGTTCTATCAATTGCTGCTCAAGCTGATCTATCTTTTGTTGTTGTCCTGCTGATTGTGCCTCCAATTGGATGATCGCCTGGTCTTTTTCCCTCATCAGATGACTGACCTCTAAGGCCTTATCCATTGTCACTGTTGTGTAAGCTCTTGCACACTGTGATAATTTTGTTAAATCCTTGGAGGGATTGTCCTCTGCTTTACACACCACGTTCATCATCTCTGCTTGAGGAGTCAAAAGAGGACTTTGATCAATTTTCCTCTTCTTCCTCTGTCTTTTAGCTACAGCCCTCTGCTTTGGACTGTAGAAGACATCAAGTGGTGGTATTTCTTTAGTTTGTAGTACAATCTCCTCAGTAGGATTCTCGGGAATAATCTCCATGTCTTGTTGAAACCTGGGTGGGCCACTTGTTCCTTCAATTGGAACTGTGTTAACTTCTGGCTTTTGTACTGTAGCCACTTCTGGTGTAGTGAACTCTTGGGGTTTATTGGGGTTATTGATGATCGAATCAAATTGTTCCCATTCCTTGATTAACTTAGGATCAATATCAATATCTGTATCAAGGGGTTCACTAGTTCCTCCCTGCTTCTGCTCCTTTTTTGGGGTCTTCTCCTTCTCAGGAATCTTTTTAATTTCGAGAGTCTTCTCGCTAATTTTCTCTTCATTGTGGCCTTGTGGTTGTACCATAGAGGTAGTGTTGAATAGGTCTAGAGGTAGCGTTTCCAATCTCTGTGTCCTGAACTTATAAAATTCCTATAGTCCTTCCGCCCCCAATTTGATTTTGGCCAGTGGTTTGACTTGAGAAAATACTTCAGCTGAAACAAACAAATCATCATAGTTGTCCTTTTCATGTTCAAATTTGGTGATTTTTGCCTAAGAAGTAACATTGTAGGCAACCGATCTAGGATCATACTGCCTTTTTGGGATGATTGCTAGCTTTAACAGCTTTATTTTCCCAGCTTCCTTCTCTACATGTTTGAAGTCATGCAGAGTAAAAGCGCCACATCGAAGGGGGAATGTTGGCCACATGTGCTTTTTAGACTCCTTCAGGTTCCTTGACATCCCTTCAACTGTTATTTGATGTGCTAATTCTCTGGCCAGCTATTTATTAGGGATATACAAGGGAAAGACATGTGGGTTGGTAGTGCTGCCGAAAAGTATTATGTAGGTGAACCTTTCTTCACCAAACCAACTACTAATTGCAGTTAGGTCGACTAAGGCTTCGTCGGATAACCTAGGAGCAAGTTTATTGAATATGGTATAATACATGAGAAGGATGAAACCATGACAAATTCTATAAAGGTGGTTTTTGTAATGGGCTTTCCACATCTCCTTATGATAAATGTGAATGGGATTGGGATCCTGCGGAGTCCATTTCCATCCAAGAATGAGGTATTCGGAATTAAAACAAACGGTGTTCATAATATAAGCACTCATATAAAATAGGCTTATTACCCGAGTGGTCACGAACCTGTTCTTTCTATAATCAAGTATTTGGTTGGCCATTTTGTCAGACAAAATGGTCTCCCAATCCATGATATAGGAATTGATTGCAGCCTCCATTAATGGTAACATTTCTATAGAAAATTTAGCAGAATCATAGACTCTGAAGAGTCTGCACATCATTGCACCAGCATAACAATAAGGGGATGCCAACGAATCTACGGAGTACATATCCGATGTTTCATGCTTGTGCTTGGTCGGAAAATTCTTCCATTGTCTAATAGGGTCAGATTCGATGGCATCCTCCCTAGCGAAAGCCTCCAAAAACGCTTTGTTATAACGCTTGTCTGGTTCAAGGAAATGGTACATTTGTTTAATATCTTCTACTCTAAATGACCCAAACATTCTTCCATCGATAGTAAAGAACATTTTGTCTGTAATATTGACGCTTTCTATTACCCATCTAACCACGTCGTTATAGAGCAACACTTTGGCGCGAGCTGCTATTCTATGAAGATAAGAGCAGGCCAAATCTATGAGAGTATTCTTCGACTTACTCGTGGAATTTGTTGTTGCCTCTTCTTCAATTTCTTCCTGATCGTCAGCCTCCAGTAGATTGTAAATACTTTCCCAAGATGCCTTGCCTAGACCGAGGTAGGTAGTATCAAATATTAACACTTTCTTCACTAGTTCTGCTTTGGCTACAATGGGGGCCTTGGGTTTCTTGGATTTCTTCATCATCTTTACTAGATTCATCAACTCAGACTTGCTCTGTGCAAACCGGTTCAAATCTAATGTGAAATGAAAAGAGTTATGGTAATTCAAGCATGATAAGTGAAATGAAATCAAATATTTCCACGAATGAAATCCTTGAAGGACTCAACCTTAACTGCTATATTAATGACTTCCATAACTTCCAATCGTGATAATTAAATGTAATAATGATATGTCACGTCACACATATGAGTAATATCCAATTAACACAGATCCCTTGGTTTTCCCGATCAGCGTTTAGCGAAAAATCGCATATCGCAGATCGGGAGGTTCACAGGTCAAGCTCAAACGGTTTCCATAGGTAGCCCCGATTGCAATAAAGAATAATGTGAAGAGGTTGGATAATGAACAAATCATTTGCTATTTGTTTATTAACAATAAAGGCTTAAACCTGCAAATATAACATTTGCTAACCTTTTATTGGGAAGCGCACCTTTCATTTATGAAATCTTATCGGCGAGTTTCAACAGGGCTTTTGTTATGCGGCTCATGGTATCTGCGATGGTCGATTGTGACTGTATTATCGCATCGGGGGCGTCACATAAACCTTTGGAAAGTTTCATAGCAGCTTGCAATTTGTAATTTCCGATAGCATTATCGCATTGGAGATTTGCCAATGACAGCCTCTTAAGTATATCCTTTAAACAAAGGATATGACATATTATTTTACATTTGATTTACAAAAAGGTTTTGGATAATATTTATATCGGATCAGACCTTTTCATAAGGACTTGCATATGTTATGTGATGAAATCCAAGCTTTCGATTATTATTGATTTATTGAATTTAACTAAGTCTTAAAAAGGGGAACCATTTCTAATTAAAGTTTTGGATAAAAAATTTGAAATGGGGGGGTTGTTGTATACCATAACACAACCCGGGGTTCGTACAAACTTGGAGGTGACAGTACTATATGCACAAGTAGAAGTGAAGGTCCTACCTGTTGTCACTATTTTTCTGGCAAGAGACCTCAGGGGTTCCAAGCCAAACTTCTATAGGGTCAGAAGAAGCTTAATTCTTTGATGGAAGGAGAGCAAACCTATTCTAAGATAGAGCTACTCTACTGCAGTAATGAAGAAAACAACATGAAATACTAAACTTACACCATAAACTAACTAACCAATTAAACAACTCTGCTAAGTAGAATTGCTAAATTAACACTAACCTAATGTTAATTTTCTAAGTTGCAGAAGTAAAGAGCATCAAAACTAGACTAAGGTATAACAAAGAAGCTTAGGCTAAATCAGGTTTCTAGCGCAAAAAGCAATCGGAGGTTGAAATCAATGAAAGGAGGACGTGTAGGAGCAATAGTGCATGGGAATCATTGGACCAGTTGGGTGAAATGAAAATGAACGGTGGAGATTGGATCGCAGCATGTTACGTAGATAGATGGGCGAACAAGGTTAACTAATAGGATGAACGGTGATGATCTTATCGCGAAGTCTTAAGTGAATGGATGGATAAACAAGGGAACAAAGTAGATGAATGGTGGAGATCATGTCACGAGGGATTAGGTGAGTGGATGGACGAATGAGGTTAATAGGAGATGAATGGCCGAGATCTAATCACCCGAGTGAAGTCAAGAGATGGATGACGAAGATCATATCGCGGGGAAAAGAAATGTGTGGAAATGAGGGAGCGGGTTTCTAAGGCGGTAAGTAGTTTCTCGCACACCCTTTAGGCTATAAGCAATGTTTGGAAATTTCATGCAATTAGCTTTAATCCGTGACACGTAGCACGAGAAAACCACTTTTCTTGCGTGCTCTCGGGTGGATAACGTTCATGCACTAATCTGGGTGAGATTGCGCGATAGTCGTTGGATCAGGCGGGGCTTATCAACGATGGAGATCAGCCAAGCTAGTTGGCAATCGGGTGAAGCGACAACTATCGAATCAGGCAAGGCAGATCGACGGTGGGGGTTTAAAGTGCCTAAAGGTGTGGAGGTGACGCGATGGTCATTAGATCAGGCGAGGCAGATTGATGGTGGGGACTTAAAGTTCATAAAGTGAGTGGTGGTGATCCAGGTGGTTCCAGAGACACACATAGGACAAAGAGGACTCAGGAAAGCTCAAAAATCAAAGTGTTTGGATTATGCTCGAACCAAGACCAGACCATAGATCTCGTTGTCCTGATCGCGGTGGTGTAAACGGTTTGTCAATTTGAGCCCGGATGAAGGAGATAGAGGCAGTCAAAGTTGTTTTGACTTTTGCTGACTGGGCAGCCTTAAGGAGGCCACAATTTGAATTTTTTCGGCAGACAAAATCTAGCCAACTCCGGCAGGATTCTAGGCAAAATTGTGGCCTCTTTAGAATGACTCCTATGGTCAAAAATCCGAATTTTCAAAAAGTTGTGCTTTGATATTTTTATTAAATAAAAAAATATAAAAAAGGGTGGTGGCCAGGAGATAGAGGCAGTCAAAGTTGTTTTGACTTTTGCTGACTGGGCAGCCTTAAGGAGGCCACAATTTGAATTTTTTCGGCAGACAAAATCTAGCCAACTCCGGCAGGATTCTAGGCAAAATTGTGGCCTCTTTAGAATGACTCCTATGGTCAAAAATCCGAATTTTCAAAAAGTTGTGCTTTGATATTTTTATTAAATAAAAAAATATAAAAAAGGGTGGTGGTGGGCCACCACCCCCATCACCCAAGCCTCTCCTTTAACATCGTAACCACTATGTTAATGCGGAGCCGGTGGGGATCGAACCCGCCCAACCCACGTGGGCCGGCCCCCACCGAGTGGCCCCATGAATGAACCAACCACCAAACATTAAAACCATTAATGTGCCACCCCCCATTTAGTGTATGGTTACGGAGGGTATGGACAGGCCGCCCAATGCGGACCTGACCCTAGCCAAATACCAAAATGCAATTCTTTTTTTAAAAACGTAATGTATAAAAAGGGAGGGGCAAGGTTTGACCACCCGACCCCTCCTCAACAAACTGCTTAACTTTACCATTGTGCCCAACGGCCTCCTTGTTTAATCTACCCACGAAATTTTTATAAGAACCCAGTTTTTTTTTCAGTGCGTGGGGGCAGATGGAGGAACCAGGAGTGGGCACACATTTCAAAGCAGAGGGAGGCAATGCACGCAGTTTGAGGTAGCATTTTGTAGGAGGGTCGAATTTTCACTTTGTTAGATTTTGACAAATTTTATATGGTTTCGACACTTCTCGATGCCACGAATGCAATGTCACTGTTCGTTTCTCCACCAGAGTTCTGCATTTTTCGTCCATTTTTCAGCATGTAGGTGGAACCATGACTACTATAGAAATAGGGAGCGGAACCATGATCCTTGCAATTTTCCAGAGGAGGTATTTTTTCTCCATGTTGGAATATAGTCAAGTTTACAGTGGTTTTTCACGGTTTTCTGTAGGGATCACAATGGTGAGCTCAGATTCACCTTTGGAGTTGTAGATGTCCAATCCACCTTTGGAGAAGAATCTATGGGAATCTAAAAGATTCCTTGAGCCCCAGATTCTCAATTTCTTAGAATTCAGAAATTTGACAATCGATTTTGCACTATTCGACGCCACAAATTTGATGGTGCATTCAGATTTTTCATTCAATCATTTCATTTTCCAACCACTTTTCTAAGTGGAGTGCAGGTGTCAACATTCATGTGCAAGCAACCATTTCCATGTGAGTGATGTCGTGAGATAGATGGCACGAACAGCTTCAGCAGTTTGACATCTGCTTCTTCAAATGGCCCCTGGCTGTGAGGTATATGTAGTGTGTTCATGTACTTCTGTTGCTACGCATTGTGTTGCATAGATCCATGTTTGGTGTGGGATATTGTTTTCATACTTGTTTAATGATCCATGCTTGATGTGATGCACGATCATCTATGTGATGTACTTATTGTCATGATTCGTCATGTTATGTTTTGAGATCCCTTTAGTGTATGTTTATGGGATACTCATGTTGTCATCATGTATGTTTGCATTGAGATCCCTTTTATGCCATGTTGGCGGGATTCTCATCGTACATGAGTTGTCATACTGATACGAGTATTTTGACTGAGAGTTCCTATAGTGGAACATCTCTTGGAGCCACTCCTATGTGAGGGCATTTTCCCTGTATGATAGTGACATCACCTCTTATGTACATCATCACTATTAACAACACTTAATGCAACGGCCTACACCATCTTGACACCGGAGCCTGGAGATGTAGTCCCTCCTGGAATAACTCTGTTATCAACGACTTATGTTTTTATGTTGCTGATGATTGTCATGTTCCTCTTCTTTACAACATGCACATGTATTCATTAATGTTTTCTTTTAAAAATGCAATTTAACACATCATGGAAGTAAAAGGCATTGGAAGGGTCCTTCGTCACACCCAAACCTGGATCAAGTGGTATCAGAGCGATCTTTGCATTGATGTGAATTTCAAGCATGAACAATGGAACGTGCAGAAACAAAGGATGAAAAAGTGATGTACAAGCCCATGCTCAACATTTCTAAAAGGCTAGAAATCATGTATGAAACTCTACAGAAAAAGACAGAGGAAAAGGAGCGATTGTAGCTTCAGGTTCAACCCACGGAAGAGACCCTGGAAGAACAGAACCACAACAACCAAAATCTTCAGACAGAGAAAGTTGAATTGAAGATGCATCTACATGAAGAGAAAGAGGAGAAACATAATCTGCTACGACAGCTGCAAGCAAAGGACGAGGCCTTAGAAAAACTACAGTGTGACCCATGTGAGGTAAAAAGTAGTTCTCCATCTTCATGTATGTTTCTTGATGATGATTTCGTTGTTTTTGAAAATCATACCACAGGAATTGGCTCCAAACTGTTGAAGAGAAGGGTGTATGAAGGAAAAGGCTTGTGAATTAATGACCAAGGCATTGTCAACCCCATCAAAGTAGAAGAATTACCCCGTCAGGCAGGACTTGGGTATGTCATAAAGGAAGTTGGGGAATGTGGCAAGACAGCTAGTGAACCAACAACAGATGATGAGAAACCCTCATCAGTTCTTTCCAAATCGATAGAGGAGGTAAAAGATGTTGATTTCTGTTCAGTTTCGTTGTCACATAGTATGATTTCTGTTGGAGATGTGGAGATCCCAATTATGGGGACAAACATGAGGCTCCTTACAAGCACGAGGCACATGGAGGAAAAAGAACTTGGTGTTAATAACCAAGGCATAACTCAACCATTGGAGGTTGTGCAGAGACATCAATTTGCTGGTTCGAGATACACCAAAGGAGAATTCTCAAAGGTGTTAGATTCTTCCAAAGACATCGTCAAAGAAAGAGAATGATGAGAAAATATCCCCATCATCCCATGGCATTTTCCATTGCAAGGAAAGAGTTAAGGCAAGCTCTCATCGCCATAATTACATCGGAGACAACAAGGGAAGGTATAACCACTTTCGATCTTCGAATATTCATTTTCATTATAATCATGTTTTTAATGATGAGTTTAAAACATGGCATCTAAAAACATGTACCTTTTTTGGATTACATAACCATACATTTTCTAAGTGTTGGAAAAGAATAGCAACAGACAAAAGGATGAGGCGTGAAAGACCCTCAAAACAGCAAGTAAAGAAACAGGTTAAACAGATCTAGAGGAAGAAAACCTATTGCAGTCATTGTGATAGAAGTGGCCATCAAAGAGCCACTTGTTGGAGGCTCCATCCAGAGCATCGCCTTAAAGACAAAGCGTCAGTGAGTGAACCAGGTGAAGCAGTTGTTCGACAAGAAAAACCACCACAAGGAGGTGACCCATTCACATTGATAAGTGAAAAATGGTTCCTAGACATGTTAGCGTTTCATGGTCATACTTTTGTAAATCATTTGTTGAATTTTAAAATGTGAAAGTAATGATGTGTTTTCCATCACTTGTTCAGCAACAATGATTTCTGGCCCTATTTTGTGTTGCATGATAAATTGTGAAAGTGATGTTGTGTTTCCATCACTTTTCAAAACAATAGTGTTTAGCCTTATTTTTGTAAATGATGTGTTGCAGTGATGATGAGTTTTCAATCACTTGTTGAAGCAACAATGATATGTTGGTCTTGTTTTCGTAGCTGGGGTATTGTGTCCGTCTTGATGTAAACTTGACCACCAAGTATGTGTTATAAACTTGTGGCAAATGTGTGACGCTTGGGTCATTAGTTGGTCATGCAAGTCAAGCATGTAAATTACAAAACAATGTACTACAGGTTGCAGAGGTTGCAGGTGTCGGCTCACCACTTAAGGCTCGAAGAACAAAGGTGAAGGAGATGGAAGCGAGGCCTTTTAGGATGCTTGTGATGCAAACAAGGTACAGAAAAGTTGTAGATTGCTTTTCATGCTTTTGGATGACCAAAAGTTCCTCAGTGGGGAGGATTGATCTAGGTGGCTCTAGAGACACACACAGGTCAAAGATGACACTGGAAAGATAAAAAATCAAAGTGTTAGGAATATGCTTGAACCAGGAATAGAGCGTAGATCTCGTCGTCCTGATCGCGGCGGTGTGAACGGTTCGTCAATCCAAGTCTGGATGAAGGAGATAGAGGCGACCAAAGTTGTGTTGACTTTTGCTAACCAGCAAGGCTTAAGGAGGCCATGATTTGAAGTTTTCCAGCAGACGGAATCTGGACAACTCCGGCCGGATTCTGGGCGAAATTGTGGTCTTGTTAGAATGACTCTTACGGTAAAAAATCTGAATTTTCAAAAAGTTGTGGTTTGATATTTTTTAATAAAAAAAGGGTGGTGGTGGGCCACCACCCATGCCTCTCCTTTAACA
Organism: Pinus taeda; assembly: GCA_000404065.3. Classification (NCBI taxonomy): domain Eukaryota; kingdom Viridiplantae; phylum Streptophyta; class Pinopsida; order Pinales; family Pinaceae; genus Pinus; species Pinus taeda. Next base: position 121,841 of record APFE030166673.1, on the reverse strand, counting down.
TCATAACCACTATGTTAATGTGGGGCTGGAAAGGATCGAACCCCCCTGGCCCACGTGGGTCGGCCCCCACCAGGTGGCCCCATGAACGAACCAACAAACAAACGTTAATACCATTAATGCACCACCCCACCCCCTTCCCCCCCATTTAGTGTATGGTTATGGAGGGTATGGGCGGGCCGCCCAATGTGGACCTGACCCTAGCCAAATACCAAAACACAATTCTCCTTTTAAAAACGTAATGTATAAAAAGGGAGGGGCGGGGTTTGACCACCCGACCCCTCCTCAACAAACTGCTTAACTTTACCATTGTGCACAACAACCTCCTTGTTTAATCCACCCACGAAATTTTTATAAGAACCCAATTTTTTTAGTGCGTGGGGGAAAATGGAGGAACCAGGAGAAGGCACACATTTCGAGGTAGAGTGAGCCAGTGCATGCAGTTCAAGGCAACATTTTGCAGGAGGGCCGAATTTTCACTTTGTCATATTTTGACAAATTTTATATGGTTTCAACACTTCTCGATGCCACGAACACAATGGCGTTGTCTGTTTCTCCATTATAGTTCTGCATTTTTCGACCATTTTTCAGTATGCAGGTGGAACCATGATAGCTATAGAAATAGGGAGCAGAACCATGATCCTTGCAATTTTCCTGAGGAGTTAATTTTTCTCCATGTTGGAATATAGTCAAGTTTACAGTCGTTTTTCATGTTTTTCCACAAGGATTGCAATGGCGAGGTCAGATTCACCTTTGGAGTTGCAGATTTCTAGTCCACCTATGGATCAGAATCTTTGAGGAATCTAGGGGGAATCTAAAAGATTCCTTGAGCCCCAAATTCTCAATTTCTCAGAATTCAGAAATTTGACAGTCAATTTTGCACTATTCAACGCCACAAATCTAATGGTGCATTCAAATTTTTCATTCGCTCATTTCATTTTCCAACGACTTTTCTAAGTGGAGTGCAAGTGTCAACATTCATGTGCGAGCAGCGATTTCCATGCGAGTGATGTCGTGAGATCGATGGCACGTGTTATCACTCAGGTTGTCCCTTGGCTCCTGAAGGGATACGTCCGAGGTAACCACAAACCAATCTTTGGATTGCAGGTTCTAGCCCACCTGCAATCAGAGAGGGCTCTCTCTTTACTGATCTTCCTTTGTTAATGATGATTTTAGGCTAGCTATTGGGTTCAGTGGGTTTTGTTTAAATTTGGATGGAGTTTGAATGGAAGGAAGTTGCATTCAAGCAGAGAGGCAAAGGATAGTGTGATAAGTTTCAAACCATTGGGCATGGAGTCATGGATTAAGGCTTGCTATTGCGTTTTCTTGGTCAGAAGAGGATTATAGAGCAGGATAGCTACACATGAAACAATACCAATTTGCTAAAAGATGGAATGAAAGTCAGAGATGAAAGGCAATTTAGAATCTTTCATCATCTGAGAGAGAAGGGAGGTGAATGAATGGTTATCTAGGAGCAGTTAAGAATTCCTAAATTGACATTCATATGTGAAAGAAAACAGTTTAAACATGATCATTTAAGTATGCATATTCATAGTTGTTCCTGATGAAAACATGGAGAAATCACAGAAATTGAGCATAGGGTGCTGCCAAGCAAATCCTAAACTATTCTTCCTTTCTGTAATTTTACATGATGGAACATAGATGATAAACAAACATAAGAGACTAAACAGAGTTAAAGAACACTTATTGAACCATGTAGAAGCACAGGAATTCCACAATCACTCTTCAGCCAAGTGAACACAGTGCACAGTTCATACTCCAAACTCTCAAGCAATCTTTGATTATAGAAAATTATCACATATACCGTGCGAGTCTCTGCCCGAGCAAAAATTAACACAACCAAGATCAATCAACCAACCCCTATTACATTTTTCAAGGTGGTATATGTAGGTAAAATATCTGAACATATTTATTACAACTGACCTAAACAGGTCTGTAAGAAAGCTTTCTAAAACCTAAACTATGCTGGAATTAAATGCAAGTAAGTTTCCTTTAGGCTGCGCCAGAGGCAGCTGGATCAAAAGTGAGTTGATGTGGTGTCCTCTGTAACTTGGTGCAGTGGTTTTGTAATAATTGTGCATTGAGTTCTAGTCCTCTGATCTGATATGAGTTTTAATGTGCATTCATTTGTGCTGGTGAGCTTTGAATGCTTCCTTAACTGCTTCTTGACTTTCAAGGTTTCTTTTTAATGCTTCATTCGCCTCGAGCCCTGAGAAGATCTTCACTGATACACTTCGCCGCAACACTGATACTCTTTGACGTGGGTTTTGGCTGCATATTTGATCTGATACTCTTTAACCTCTGAACCTGGTCTCTCTCTGTTTTATGATGCGTTCAAAACTGCAAAATCGGGCCTTTTCAGTGCAAAATTGGCCGAGGAATCAAAAAATTCCCTAAAGATTCTCCATTTCGGCCTATTTCCCGTAGCGATGTGCGATTATCGCGCATCGAAAACTGTCTCTGTTTTTCATTCCGGAGCTCCGAAGCTTGATTTTTGCGCTTGCATGTTTTTTCGTTTTCAGCTGCTAACGTCAATGGTACAGCGGATGACGTCAGCATGACATCAGCAGTGGGACCCTTCTGTATGGTGATGATGTCAGTAGGGTGACATGGCAGTACGGTGGAGTGATGACGTGGCAGGGACACGTGGCGGGTGACGTGGGCTAGGTACAGGCAGGAAGGGGTGATGTGGAGGCGACGTGGCAGGGTGACGCGGCGCTCCTGTTATGCGAGGGGAGGGCGGTTTTGGAGTGCATCGGACCGCCTTTGGTATGGAGGTGGTTTCTGTCAGGGGCGGCCCGATGCAATGGGAGGCCACCAGTTGACCCGGTGTACGATGCTAAAACCGTCGGACATCGGGTGCTAACGTACCCACACAAGAGGGCGCCCGATATGAACGAAGGCCGTTGGATCTGGGCGGGGTGATCTGAAGGTGGACAGGAGGAGAAGGTGCGCTAGATTTAGTGAAAGAGCGCGCACGTTAAATTTTTAATTTTTCATGGCGCGGGTGGGTTTAAACTTTAGGAAATGGTGTAAATGTATAGGGCGCTCTGTTTAATTATTAATCAAACATTAATAATTTCCCAAAAATGCAATGCGCGGGGGGGTGTTAATGGATTTGAAGGGGTTTCTTGTGTTTTGGAAGGAGTCCAAACACTTGGGAGGAGAAATTTATGTAGAGATGAGGGCTCTTACTAAGATCCAGGTGACTTAGTAATTCCCAAGGAGATATTTATGGTTATTTTTCAACCAGAGGAAGGGGCTATTTATATAAGGGGATTGGAACCATAGTTTTAGTAGGGGGGTGGGGAAATATATAGGGAGTTAAATAATAATGTCAGTAGTTAATATGGAAATGACAAGCAGAGCGCTAAGTCTCAGAGATCTTAGGTTGTGGAGGGGAGATAGAACTTTGTAGAGAAAGTATGGACCCTCCTTGAGTAAAGCAGATCTTTACCAAGGCTAATGACATGGAAAATGATGAAACTAAGAGATATCAAGCAGATCTTGACCTCTTTAGGGGAAAATTAATAAATGATTTAGGGAAGAGGAAGAACGGGAAGTTAGTCATGCCTCGCTTGAATTCCTTCAAATGGGAACTGCCTGATGACTGTGACCTGAGTAGAGATGATACTTGAAAACATGAAATTGACCACAAATCAACATTCTGCAACCTCAAAACTACCTACCCAACCTACTTACCTAACATTTTTTCTTCTTTTGGTTTGGGTGCACTTAGACTTGCAGACCCAGCTTTTCAACTTTCCTTTTGCACTTTTCTCCTATCTATATCTACACTTATTTCTTCGAGGGGCTCAGATTAAGCTGTTGAGCACCCTTGCTTCTCTACCTACCTAAAATCTGCCAAGATTATGCTGTTTGGACAGATTATTCATTCTCTATATTCTAAAACAGGAAATTGAAACATAGGGAGACCAAGATTAAGCTGTTTGGACCTCCCTTTGACTGAGACTTGTACAAAAATGGAATAACTCTTCAAAATTGGAATGCAGCAGATGAACTTTGACTTGCACACTTTCATGGCCTCTTTCCTTGGTGATTGTTAGCAAATATGGAGCATTGCAACATGCAAAGTATGACATATTTGGCCTGTAAAAATGTCAATCATGAAATATGAGTAACCTGCTGCAGCAGGAGGCTAACAGTGGCTCCACT
>APFE030166673.1:47114-111904 GCA_000404065.3 Pinus taeda | reverse complement strand
GGAGAAGGGGATGATGAACCAGGGGAACTTGGAGTTGACCGAAATAAAACTTTAACAGGGGTTGGAACACCGCTTGGCTGGACTGTTTCAGGACTAGAAGCGGTGGGGTCTTCTTGTTGCTTTTGTTTTCTAATGATCTTAGGGATTAAATTCGGATTTTCAAAAGCAGCTGGGCGATTTGGATCAGGATTTGACCTTGTATATTGCATTTTCTTTTTAGGAGCCAGCTTCTGATTTGTTTTTTGGGAATTTTTCTAAAACACAGGTCGACCGAGACTATTAAAGGTCGGTTTCTTCCTCTGTGAAGCTTCGGACTGGTTTTGTGAGATTATCTGAGGAGGTCCCCAGTTGAGTCACCATTATGTTATCACTCAGGTTGTCCCTTGGCTCCTGAAGGGATACGGCCGAGGTAACCACAAACCAATCTTTGGATTGCAGGTTCTAGCCCACCTGCAATCAGAGAGGGCTCTCTCTTTACTGATTTTCCTTTGTTAATGATGATTTTAGGCTAGCTATTGGGTTCAGTGGGTTTTGTTTAAATTTGGATGGAGTTTGAATGGAAGGAAGTTGCATTCAAGCAGAGAGGCAAAGGATAGTGTGATAAGTTTCAAACCATTGGGCATGGAGTCATGGATTAAGGCTTGCTATTGTGTTTTCTTGGTCAGAAGAGGATTATAGAGCAGGATAGCTACACATGAAACAATACCAATTTGCTAAAAGATGGAATGAAAGTCAGAGACGAAAGGAAATTAAGAATATTTCATCATCTGAGAGAGAAGGGAGGTGAATGAATGGTTATCTAGGAGCAGTTAAGAATTCCTAAATTGGCATTCATATGTGAAAGAAAACAGTTTAAACATGATCATTTAAGTATGCATATTCATAGCTGTTTCTAATGAAAACATGGAGAAATCACAGAAATTGAGCATAGGGTGCTGCCAAGCAAATCCTAAACTATTCTTCCTTTCTGTAATTTTAGATGATGGAACATAGATGATAAACAAACATAAGGGACTAAACAGAGTTAAAGAATACTTATTGAACCATGTAGAAGCACAGGAATTCCACAATCACTCTTCAGCCAAGTTAACACAGTGCACAGTTCATACTCCGAACTCTCAAGCAATCTTTGATTATAGAAAATTATCACATATATCGTGCGAGTCTCTACCCGAGCAAAAATTAACACAACCAAGATCAATCAACCAACCCCTATTACATTTTTCAGGGTGGTATATGTAGGTAAAATATCTGAACGTATTTATTACAACTGACCTAAACAGGTCTGTAAGAAATCTTTCTAAAACCTAATCTATGTTGGAATTAAATGCAAGTAAGTTTCCTTTAGGCTGCGCCAGAGGCAGCTGGATCAAAAGTGAGTTGATGTGGTGTCCTCTGTAACTTGGTGCAGTGGTTTTGTAATCACTGTGCATTGAGTTCTGGTCCTCTGATCTGATATGAGTTTTAATGTGCAGTCATTTGTGCTGGTGAGCTTTGAATGCTTCCTTAACTGCTTCTTGACTTTCAAGGTTTCTTTTTAATGCTTCTTTCACCTCGAGGCCTGAGAAGATCTTCACTGATACACTTCGCCGCAACACTGATACTCTTTGACGTGGGTTTTGGCTGCATATTTGATCTGATACTCTTTAACCTCTGAACCTGGTCTCTCTCTGTTTTCTGACGCGTTCAAAACTGCAAAATCGGGCCTTTTCGGTGCAAAATTGGCTGAGGAATCAAAAGATTTCCTAAAGATTCTCCATTTCGGCCTATTTTCCCGATGCAATGGGAGGCCGCCAGCTGTCCCGGTGTACGATGGTAAAACTGTCAGACATCGGGTGCTAACGTACCCACACAAGAGGGTGCCCGATATGAACGAAGGCCGTTGGATCTGGGCGGGGTGATCTGAAGGTGGACAGGAGGAGAAGGTGCACAGGATTTAGTGAAAGAGCGCGCACATTAAATTTTTAATTTTTCATGGCGCGGGTGGGTTTAAACTTTAGGAAATGGTGTAAATGTATAGGGCGCTCTGTTTAATTATTAATCAAACATTAATAATTTCCCAAAAATGCAATGCGCGAGGGGGTGTTAATGGATTTGAAGGGGTTTCTTGTGTTAAGAGATGAGGGCTCTTACTAAGATCCAGGTGACTTAGTAATTCCCAAGGAGATATTTATGGTTATTTTTCAACCAGAGGAAGGGGATATTTATATAAGGGGACTGGAACCATAGTTTTAGTAGGGGGATGGGGAAATATATAGGGAGTTAAATAATAATGTCAGTAGTTAATATGGAAATGACAAGCAGAGCGCTAAGTCTCAGAGATCTTAGGTTGTGGAGGGGAGATAGAACTTTGTAGAGAAAGTATGGACCCTCCTTGAGTAAAGCATATCTTTACCAAGGCTAATGACATGGAAAATGATGAAACTAAGAGATATCAAGCAGATCTTGACCTCTTTAGGGGAAAATTAGTAAATGATTTAGGGAAGAGGAAGAACAGGAAGTTAGTCATGCCTCGCTTGAAGTCCTTCAAATGGGAACTGCCTAATGACTGTGACCTGAGTAGAGATGATACTTGAAAACATGAAATTGACCACAAATCAACATTCTGCAACCTCAAAACTACCTCCCCAACCTACTTACCTAACATTTTTTCTTCTTTTGGTTTGGGTGCACTTAGACTTGCAGACCCAGCTTTTCAACTTTCCTTTTGCACTTTTCTCCTATCTATATCTACACTTATTTCTTCCAAGGGCTTAGATTAAGCTATTGAGCACCCTTGCTTCTCTACCTATCTAAAATCTGCCAAGATTATGTTGTTTGGACAGATTATTCATTCTCTATATTCTAAAACAGGAAATTGAAACATAGGGAGACCAAGATTAAGCTGTTTGGACCTCCCTTTGACTGAGACTTGTACAAAAATGGAATAACTCTTCAAAATTGGAATGCAGCAGATGAACTTTGACTTGCACACTTTCATGGCCTCTTTCCTTGGTGACTGTTAGCAAATATGGAGCATTGCAGCATGCAAAGTATGACATATTTGGCCTGTAAAAATGTCAATCATGAAATATGAGTAACCTGCTGCAGCCGGAGGCTAATAGCACGAACAACTTCATCAGTTTGAAATCCACTTCTTCAGATGGCCCCTGGTTGTGAGGTATATGTAGTGTGTTCATGTACTTCTGTTGCTATGCATTATGCAGCACATATCCATGTTTGAAGTTTGATGTTCGATCTTGTTTTCATACTTGTTTCATGATTCCTACTTGATGTGATGTGGGATTGTCTATGTGATGTACTTGTTGTCATGATTTGTCCTATTATGTTTTGAGATCCCTTTGTTGTATGTTGATGGGATACTCATGTTGTCATCATGTATGTTTGCATTGAGATCGCCTTTATGCCATGATGGTGGGATGCTCATCATGCATGATTTTATGTCATACTGATAGGAGACTTTTCACTGAGAGTTCTTGTAGTGGAACATCTCATGGAGCCACTCATGCGTGAGGGCATTTTCCTTGTATGATAGCGACATCACCTCTTATGTACATCATCACTATTGACAGTATTTAATGTAGCTACCTACACCATCTTGACACTTGTGCCCAGAGACGTAGTCCCTCCTGGACGAACTCTGCTAACAACGGCTTATGTTTTTATGTTGCTAATGATTGTCATGTTCCTCTTCTTTACATCATGCACATGTATTCATTAATGTTTTATTTTAAAAATGCAATTTAACACATCACGGAAGTAAAAGGTCTTCTTTACTTATGTTGTTGGTGCATCACATACATCCTCAACATATCCCCCAATGTCTTGTTCACCCTCTTTGCTTTTCCATCTGTCTATGGATGATAGGTTGTACTGAAGGCCAACTTTGTACCCAAACCTTCTAATAACTCTTTCCATAATCTAGAAGTGTACTTGGCATCCTTGTCTAACACAATATTCTTCTGTACACCATGCAACCTCACTACATCTCTGATGAGGACCTGTGCTACATTATTAGTTGAATATGTATACATCCCAGGAATGAAGTGTGCTACCTTTGTCAACCTGTCAACTACAACAATAATAGAATCATGTTGTCTAGATGTCATCGGCAAACATGTAAAGAAATCCACGGAAATGACCTCCCACTTCCATTCTAGAATCCAAAATAAGCTGAAGTAGACCACTTGTATGCTTACACTCTGCTTTTACCTGTTGAGAATCCAATCATCTAGCCACAAACTCTGCCACTTCCCTCTTCAGATTCAGCCAATAATAAAACTTCTTCACTATTGTCAATGTCTTATGATATCCTGGGTGACCTGAATATGCCTTAGCATGAAATTATCTCAAGATAAGCTTCTTGAGCTCACTGTTGTCTGGCACATATATCCAGTCCCTAAATCTGACCAAGCCATCTGCTGTGAGACAATAGTCCACATCCTGATTGCCTGTACCCTATTGTAACTTGTGCATAACATCCATATACCTGTCATCATGTTGACATGCCTACAAGATCTGATTTTACAATTCTATCTCATAAGAACACATAGTTTCTTTGTGATTCACCTATATCCTCCTACTAAGGGTATCTGCAACCTCGTTCTCTTTACCTTTAATGTACCTTATCTCAATGTCGAACTCATTGATCGTGGTCAACCATCTATCTTGTCTGGAATTCAGATTCGGTTAGTTAAATAGATACCTCAATCCACTGTGATCATCATCAAGATGATCCATCTTCCTAGATGATAGTGCCTCCACATCTTCAAAGTACGGATGATCGCTGCAAACTCAAGATCATGTGTCAGATAATTCTGCTTGTGCTCATTTAGTTTCCTTGATTCATAGCATTCCACATGTTCTTCATCCATAAAGACTCCACCAAGTCCTCTCTTGTAAGCATTTGTACACACTAGAAACTCTTTATCTAGATCTGCAATCCTTAGAACTGGAGTATTTGTCAACAACCACTTCAACTCCTCAAAACTTGTTACACGTTCCTTTGTCCATTCAAATTTCTTACCTTTCCTTTGTAATGATGTAACAAGCTAAACAATCTATGAGAATTTCTTGATGAACCTCCTATATTAACCTGCTAGTCCCATGAATGATCTTACCTCTTCCACATTTCTAGGAGTTGCCCACTCCATGATAGAACTTATTATTTTTGGATCCATTGTTATGCCTTCCTTTGAAACCACATTCCCCAAGTAATGTACCTTTGTATAAAATAAACCGCATTTGCTATGCTTGGCATACAATTGATGCTCTCTTAGCAACCTCAATACTACTGCTAAGTGTTCACCATGTTCTTCCTCATTCTTGGAATATACCAGCATATCATTAATGAATACAATAACAAACTTATCTAGATAAGGACGCAATACATTTCATCAAGAACATAAAAGTAGTTGGAGCATTAGTCAAACCAAATGGAACTACAATAAACTCACAATGCCCATACCTGGTCTGGAAAGAAGTCTTGTAGATGTCCTCTTCATTAATGCGTACTTGATGGTATCTTAATCTTAAATCAATCTCTGAAACATTGTTGCTCCCTTCAACTGATCAAACAAGTCAACAATCATCGACAACGGATACCTATTCTTGACGGTTACCTTGTTCAACTGCCTATAATCAATGCATAGCTTGAGAATACCATCCTTCTTCTTCACAAACAATATTGGTGCACCCCAAGTCAATACATTTAGCCTAATGTCTCCCTTGTCAAGTATTTCCTTCAACTGCAAATTAAACTCCACCAACTGTGGTGTGTTCATCCTGTAAGGTGCCTTTGATGTTGGTGTTTCCCCTGGTACCAAGTCAATAGAAAATTTCACTTCCCTTTGAGGTGGCAACAATGAAATCTCTATTGGAAACACATCCTGAAACTGTTGTAGAACTAGTAACCTACGCAAGACATCTGCACCCTCAACTTCCTTAGCTTTTTCATTGGAAATATGCATTGCAAATAACACACACCCTTTTCTGTGACTAAGCTTGGCCTACATAGTCGTCACCATTCTAATTGATGTTGCCTTCTTCTTACCCTACAAGACTCTTTGTTCCCCATTGTCATCCATGCACTCAATAGGCTTGTCATAACAATCCACCTTGGTCCTATGAAGATACAACTAGTCCAAGCCCAACAACATATTATATGATCTCAACGAAAATACATTCAAATGTGCTAATGTAGGCATACCATTCAAGTCAAATGCACAAAACCTTACCGAGTGATGAACTCTCTTCTTTGTACCTCTAGCCAACTGCACTAACCGAGATTCTGAATGCACTTCTTTATTCAAACCACACTTATTCACTAGGAAAGGATTAACATAACTATAACTAGATCTAGGGTCAATCAAAATAGAAACAACTTTATCACAAAGCTCACCGTCCATCTAGATAATAAACGCCTGGTGATATGTCTGCATGTTCTCCAATGCTGCATAGATCCGTGGAATACACTATCCAACATCTCCCACTGTCTGTGCCTCCTGAGCACTATAGATATGCAGTCTACCACCTCGATTTTGTGGACAATCTCTCCTGCGATGCTCTCCTCCATAAGTCCAACACTGCAAGGGATTCCAACCATCACCTTTTTTCTGCTCCTCAGACTGAAATCCCTGTCCTCTATCAGATGCATTGAACTTCTTATGCGGGGTTGTATTCTCTTTGTTACATGTATCTTGAGGTCTTGTCCGCTTCTTGTCCCATTTTGATTTATTCTTTGCATTACTTTTCCAGTCTGGTTTAGTCTCATATTTGTGCTTTGATTTCTCATAACAATGCTTTAGCTTTTGGATGGCCTCCTCCAATTATCTAGGATCATCAAACTCAATCCTATCCTTTAATGATATCGAAAACCTATTGATGAATTTCTCAATCTTGGCCTTCTACTCCTTGGGGTAAGGCACATACCTCGATAACTCCAAGAATATTCTAGTGTACTCGTCATCGGTCATGGATCCCATCTTTAGCTCATAGAATTATTTTTCCCTGTCATCATAGTCTCTCTCTAATAGATACTTCTTCTTGAATAGTCTCTCAAACTCATTCCAACTCAACTCCTCTTCATGAATACCTCTGAAATTCTTTACATATTCCCACCAAATTTATGCTTTACCTTGAAGACTAAATGTAGTTATTCTAGCCTTCATGTTTTCTGAGTAATCATGCAACCTGAAGAACTTATTCATACAAAGAAACCATACTTTTGCATCATGTGACTTCTTCATTTCCCCATCAAATGTAGGTGGTGTTGATTTCCTGAACTCATTCGAAAAATATCCCCTGTCACTCCTCCTGTAAGGATGATAACGATGATGACCATGATACCTATATGAACCAGAACTAGAGTAAAGCCTGTGTCCATTGCCTCATCTATCGGGTTTATCCAAGAATCTTCCATCTCTAACTATGTCATCTATATCCAACCTGTGTCCACCATGTCACCTACTACCATATGCTCCATTAGTCCTATCCTCCTGTCCATGACTGATTCTAAGTGGTCCTTGTTTCTGCAAGTCTGACAAGCTCTGAAGAATCACTGCATTGACCTCTACTTTTTTTTCTTGTGCCTTAGCGATTCTCTCTTGTCATTGAATGATTCAGTCATTATCCTATTTGCAAGTCTTTATTTCTACCTTCTCAAAGTGTATGTTATGTCAGGAGAGTATCCCTTACCATGTTTCTCATCTGATCTATAGGGAGAATCTTGTGAGTTGTAGTCTACCATCTTGATAGTCATCTTGATCTTCTCTTCCTGCAAGGTATATCATGTCAACTAAACGAAATCATAAACAAACCAACATACCTTAGTGTAGTTCAAGGTAGGATATCTCTTCTACAAGATCAACCAGATTAGTGTAATATATATATAAACACAATCATATCCACATTTAATCATCATTTCAACCATTATCCAGACATCAATGCATGACCATACCAACCACATAGCATGATCTCATGCACGACAACTACAACCAGATCAATGTATGCACAACAATATATAAGCAATGATATGCATAACCAATTCATAACTGGCATACACTCATGGCGACGACATCCAATGAATCACCCTCAACTTTCACATGGCAACACCACTACAACTATAACCACCATCATGCATACACAACAAGCACATAGACCACAATCATAGAGAACATGTATGTAATTGACATGTATGCACGACCAACAAACACTGCCCATCCAGTCTAAGGGGTGAACTACGCTCTGATACCACTCTGTAACACCCTCCTCCCACATTTACCCAAGTTAACCGGTCTGCTGGTGTAAACATTTGATGAGAGGCTACTATGATCTGATTAAACTCCCCATGTACAGTTAAGGAAGTGGAACCAACAAAACACAACCAATTTGACCTTCTACACATGTTACAAAACCTTCATGAGCCAACCAACCCTTCCAAGTGACCAACTCCTGAGGTAACTTGACATTTTACTGGCCTAGAGCCTCAGTCGCTTCCATGACATGGGCATGCATGCAACTGGGACCCTCCAGTCACTCCCACAACAAGGGCATGCCAAAGAATGATGACTTTTTCAACTAGTTCTAAGTCAGTGACCCCAGATTATGTGCCACTTTTTCAGGCTAGGTCTTAGGCCACTACCCAGAACTTCATGAAAACTTCAGAAAAGATAAATAACACTAAAAAACAAAGGTAATGATGCAAACATGTTATCAATGACTTGAATGGACCCCTAATATCCACGACAGTCTTTTCGTCAAACATGTCACAAATATGCCATCTACAGGTCATAACATCAGTTATGAGCATAGGGGTCTCATACTTATTTGAGATTCGTTAAGAAGAATTGATGCCTTATCATGATAGTTGCATTATATTCTATTAGGTCATATATTCATTGTTTATTCATTTGAAAATCAAAACATGATGGGAGCCATACATAAATTTTGTCATAAAACATGTGCATAACCATCATATAACTAACATAAATAACAAAGATATAACAACCATAAAAACCACATATAAACAAGTATATTTACCCATCAATACAAGAGAAAAGAAGCTCTTATTAACATATCCAAAATGAAACCAGGTATGGGACTTCCACATACCACCCAACCATAGATTGGCTAAACCAAATATTTCTTTCAAACAATCACCCTCGTGCAATATTCCAAGCATGAATGTGGGATCTCATCGAACAAATCCAACAAATCCAACAAAACCAAACCAGGCTTCCAAAGGCTAAACCACCTCAACCCTAAACCTAATGATTCCACCTCACGATCATACATCACTAACCATCACCAGATTGGTCTCCTCCTAAGTTGCCCAGGGATCTTGAGAATTTTTTCCAACTAGGGATTCTAGGACTAGTAACTCAACCCATAGTTGTCGTCGGGATTCCAAAGCATTTGACCAACCAAGGCTTCCAAGACTAGTAACTCAACCCACAAAGGGCTTCCAGAGTGTTTTTCCAACCAAGGCTTCCACGACTACTAACTCAACCCAAGCTATTACATATCTTCCAAAGTGTTTTTCCAACAAGGCTACCAGGAAGCAATAACTCAACCCACAACCAAAGGAACATGAGAACCAAACAAAAAACGAAAATAAAGACACCCACAACACCATGGCTATCCAGGAAATGGAAAGACTAGGAAAATCCATTGTCAATTCAGGTAGTCCTCCATGCCAATAATAGATCATAACCAAGAAACCACATACATGTTCCATGAATGTCAAAACTAGCAAGGAAATTATACATGCAACTCAATACCTGCAAGAAAACATGTTGTAGTTTTTGATCCCTATGTCCTCTTGCAAATTCCTGCTCTTCCTTTAACTTCTTGCTCCAAATCCCAAGTATGTCACACTCCTCCAAGAGTGCTCCCAGAAAACTATGTGTACACGAGTGATGAGCCTAGGTATTGCAACAATAATGCTGCAACTCCCAGGGCTACCAGCTTTACTTATCAACCCGGGGTTCGTACAAAATTGGAGGTGACAGTGCTATATGCAAAAGTAGAAGTGAAGGTCCTGCCTGTTGTCACTGTTTTTCTGGCAAGAGACCCAGGGGTTCCAAGCCAAACTTCTATAGGGTCAGAAGAAGCTTAATTCTTTGATGGAAGGAGAGCAAACCTATTCTAAGAGAGAGCTACTTTACTGCAATAATGAAGAAAATAGCATGAAATGTTAAACTTACACCATAAACTAACTAACCAATTAAACAGTTATGCTAAGAAGAATTGCTAAATTAACACTAACCTAATTCTAATTATCTAAGTTGCAGAAGTAAAGAGCATCAAAACTAGACTAAGGTGTAACAAAGAAACTTAGGCTAATTCGGGTTTCAAGAGGAAAAAGCAATCGTAGGTCGAAATCAGTGAAAGGAGGACGTGTGGGAGAAATATTGCATAAGAATCATTGGATCAATCGGGTGAAAGGCAAATGAATAGCAGAGATTGGATCGCAGGAGGTTACATAGATATATGGGTGAACAAGGTTAACTAATAGGATGAACGGTGATGATTTTATCGCGAAGTCTTAAGTGAATGGATGGACGAACAAGGGAAAAAAGCAGATGAATGGTGGAGATCATGTCGCAAGGGATTAGGTGAGTGGATGGATGAACGAGGTTAACAGGAGATGAATAGCTGAGATCTAATCGCGCGAGTGAAGTCAAGAGATTGATGGCGAAGATCATATCACGGGGAAAAGAAGCGTGCAGAAATGAGGGAGCGGGTTTCTACGGTGGTAAGGAGTTTCTCGCACACCCTTCAGGCTGTAAGCAGTATTTTGAAATTTCACACAATTAGCCTTACTCCATGACACGTAGCACAAGAAAACCACCTTTCTCGCATGAAGTGACAACCGTCGAATCAGGCAAGGCAGATCGACGTTGGGGGTTTAAAGTGCCTAAAGGTGTGGAGTTGATGCGATGGCGATTGGATAAAGCGAGGCAGATTGACGATGGGGACTTAAAGTTCATAAAGTGCATGGTGGTGATCCAGATGGCTCCAGAAACACACACAGGACAAAGAGGACTCAGGAAAGCTAAAAAATAAAAGTTTTTGGATTATGCTCGAACCAGTACCAGAGCGTAGATCTCGTTGTCCTGATTGTGGTGGTGTGAACAGTTCGTCAATCTGAATCTGGATGAAGGAGATAGAGGTAGTCAAAGTTGTGTTGACTTTTGCTGACTCGGCAGGCTTAAGGAGGCCACAATTTGAATTTTTCCTGTAGATGGAATCGGGCCAACTCCGGCTGGATTAAAAGCGTAATTGTGGCCTCGTTAGAATGACTCCTACGGTAAAAAATCCAAATTTTCAAAAAGTTGTGGTTTGATATTTTTTAAAATTAAAAAAAAAATATATATAAAAAAGGGTGGTGGTGGGCCACCATACCCACCACCCACGCCTCTCCTTTAACATCGTAACCACTATGTTAATGCAGGGCCAGCAGGGATTGAACCCGCTCGGCCCACATGGGCCGGCCCCATGAACGAACCAACCACCAAACATTAAAACCATTAATGCGCCACCCCCCATTTAGTGTATGGTTACGGAGGATATGGGCAGGCCGCCCAATGTGGACCCAACCCTAGCCAAATACCAAAACACAATTCTTTTTTTAAAAACAGAATGTATAAAAAGGAAGGGGCGGGGTTTGACCACCCGACCCCTCCTCAACAAACCGCTTAACTTTACCATTGTGCCCAACGACCTCCTTGTTTAATCCGCCCACGAAATTTTTATAAGAACCCAATTTTTTTTTCAGTGTGTGGGGGCAGATGGAGGAACCAGGAGTGGCCATGCATTTCAAGGCAGAGGGAGGTAATGCCCGTAGTTCGAGGTAACATTTTGCAGGAGGGTCGAATTTTCACTTTGTTAGATTTTGACAAATTTTATATGGTTTTAGCACTTCTCGACACCACGAACACAATGGCGCTATCCGTTTCTCCATCAGAGTTCTTCATTTTTCGGCCATTTTTCAGTATGCAAGTGGAACCATCACTGCTGTAGAAATAGGTAGCAGAACCATGATCCTTGCAATTTTCCAGAGGAGGTATTTTTTCTCCATGTCGGAAAATAGTCAAGTTTACAGTCGTTTTTCATGGTTTTCTGCAAGGATCACAATAGCGAGGTCAGATTCACCTTTGGAGTTGCAGATTTCTAGTCCACCTATGGAGAAGAATATTTGAGGAATCTAGGAGAATCTAAAAGATGCCTTGACCCCAGATTCTCAATTTCTCATAATTCAGAATTTGACAGTCGATTTTGCACTATTCGACGCCACAAATCTAATGGTGCATTCAGGTTTTTCATTCTCTCATTTCATTTTCCAGCCACTTTTCTAAGTGGAGTGCAGGTGTCAACATTCATCTGCGAGTGATGCCGTGAGATCGATGGCACGAACATCTTCAACAGTATGACATCCGCTTCTTCAAATGGCCCTTGTTGTGAGGTATATGTAGTGTGTTCATGTACTTCTGTTGCTATGCATTGTGTTGCACAAATCCCTGTTTGATATTGTATGTGGGATCTTGTTTTCATACTTGTTTCATGGTTCTTGCTTGATGTGATGCGGGATCGTCTATGTGATGTACTTGTTGTCATGATTCTTCATGTTATGTTTTGAGATCCCTTCATTGTATGTTGATGGGATACTCATGTTGTCGCCATGTATGTTTTCATTGAGATCCCTTTTGTGCCATGTTGGTGGGATGCTCATCATGCATGAGTTTATGTCATACTGATAGGAGTATTTTGACTGAGAGTTCTTGTAGTGGAACATCTCTTGGAGCCACTCCTACGTGAGGTCATTTTCCTTGTATGATAGCGACATCACCTCTTATGTACATCATCACTATTAACAGCACTTAATGTAGCAACCTACACCATCTTGACACCGAGGCCCGGAGACATAGTCCCTCCTGGATGAACTTCGTTATCAACGGCTTATGTTTTTATGTTGTTGATGATTGTCATGTTCCTCTTCTTTACAACATGCACATGTATTGATTAATGTTTTATTTTAAAAATGCAACTTAACACATCATGGAAGTAAAAGGTATTGGAAGGGTCCTTTGTCACACCCAGACCTGGATCAAGTGGTATCAAAGTGATATTTGCATTGATGTGAATTGCAAGCGTGAACAATGGAACGTGCAGAAACAGAGGATGAAAAAGCGATGTACGATACCAAGCTCAACATTTCCAAAAGGGTGGAAATCATGTATGAAACTCTACAAAAAGAGACAAAGGAAAAGGAGCGATTGTAGCTTCAGGTTCAAGCCACCGACGAGGCCCTAGAAGAACTAAAACACAACAACTAGAATCTTCAAACAGAGAATGTTGAATTGAAGATCCATCTACATGAAGAGAAAGAGGAGAAACATATCTACTACAACAGCTGCAAGCAAAGGACGAGGCCTTAGAAAAACTGCAGTGTGACCCATGTGAGGTAAAAAGTAGTTCTCCATCTTCATGTATGTTTCCTGATGATGATTTCATTGTTTTAGAAACTCATACCACAGGAATTGGCTCCAAATTGTTGAAGAGAATGGGGTATGAAGGAAAAGGCTTGGGCATTAATGACCAAGGCATTGTCAACCCCATCAAAGTAGAAGAATTACCCTGTCAGGCAGGACTTGGGTATGTCAGAAATGATGTTGGGGAATGCGCCGAGACAGCTAGTGAACCAACAATAGATGATGAGAAGCCCTCATCAGTTCTTTCCAAATCGACAGAAGAGGTAAAATATGTTGATTTCCTTTCGGTTTCATCGCCATATAGTATGATTTCTGTTGGAGATGTGGAGATCCCAATTACGAGGACAAACATGAGGCTCCTTACAAGGACGAGGCACGAGGAGGAAAAAGAACTTGGTGTTAATAACCAAGGCATAACTCAACCATTGGAGGTTGTGCAAAGACCTCAATTTGCAGGTTCAAGATACACCAAAGGAGAATGCTCGAAGGTGTCAAATTCGTCCGAGACATTGTCAAAATCGTCGAAGAAAGAGAATGATGGGAAAATATCCCCATCATCCCATGGTAGTTTCCATTGCAAGGAAAGAGCTTAGGCAAGCTCTTATCGCCATAATGACATCAGAGACAACAAGGGAAGGTATAACCACTTTTGATCTTAGAATATTCATTTCGATTATAATCATGTTTTTAATGATGAGCTTAAAACATGGCATCTAAAAACATGTACCTTTTGTGGATTACATAACCATACATTTTCGAAGTGTTGGAAAAGAATGGCAACACACAAAAGGATGAGGTGTGAAAGACCCTCACAACAAGAAGAAAAAAAGCAGGTTAAACAGATCTGGAGGAAGAAAACCTATTGCAGTCATTGTGATAGAAGTGGCATCAAAGAGCCACTTGTTGGAGGCTCCATCCAGAGCATTGCCTTAAAGACAAAGCGTTGATGCGTAAACCAGGTGAAGCAATTGTTCAACAAGCAAAACCACCACAAGGAGGCAACCCATTCACATTGATAAGTGAAAAATGGTTCCTAGACATGTTAGCATTTCATGGTCATACTTTTGTAAATCATTTTTTGCATTTTAAAATGTAAAAGTGATGATGTGTTTTCCATCACTTGTTCAACAACAATGATTTCTAACCTTATTTTGTGTTGCATGATAAACTGTGAAAGTGATGTTGTGTTTCCATCACTTGTCAAAACAATAGTGTTTGGCCTTATGTTTGTAAATCATATGTTGTAGTGATGATGAGTTTTCCATCACTTGCTAAAGCAAAAATGATATGTTGGTCTTGTTTTCGTAGCTGGGGTATTGTGTCCATCTTGATGTAAACTTGACCATCGAGTATGTGTTATAAACTCGTGGCAAGTGTGGGACGCTTGGGCCATTAGTTGGTCATGCAAGTCAAGCATGTAAATTGCAATACAATGTACTACAGGTTGCAGAGGTCGCAGGTGTCGACTCATCGCTTAAGGCTCCGAAGAACAAAGGTGAAGGAGATGGAAGTGAGGCCTTTTAGGACACTTGTGATGTAGACAAGGTACAGAAAAGTTGCAGATTGCTTTTCATGCTTTTGGAGGACCAAAAGCTCCTCAGTGGGGAGGATTGATCCAGGTGGCTCCAGAGACACACACAGGACAAAGAGGACTCAAGAAAGATAAAAAAATAAAAGTGTTTGGAATATGCTCAAACCAGGACCAGAGCATAGATCTCGTCATCGTGATCGCAGTGGTGTGAACGGTTCGTCAATCCAAGTCCGGATAAAGGAGATAGAGGCAGTCAAAGTTATGTTGACTTTTGTTGACTGGGTAGGCTCAAGCAGGCCACAATTTGAACTTTTCTAGTAGATGGAATCCAGCCAACTTCGGCCGGATTCTGGGTGAAATTGTGGTCTTGTTAGAATGACTCTTATGGTAAAAAATCTGAATTTTCAAAAAGTTGTGGTTTGATATTTTTTAATAAAGATATAAAATATAAAAAAAGGTCGTGGTGGGCCACCACCCCCACCACCCATGCCTCTCCTTTAACATCGTAACCACTATGTTAATGTGAGGCTAGTGAGCATCGAACCCACCCAGCCCACGTCGGTCGGCCCCCACCAGGCGGCCTCATGAACGAACCAACCACCAAACGTTAATACCATTAACGCGACACCCCCACACCCCTCCCCCCCCATTTAGTGTATGGTTACGAAGGGTATGGGCGGGCCGCCCAATGCGGACCTGACCCTAGCCAAATAACAAAACACAATTCTCTTTTTAAAAACGTAATGTATAAAAAGGGAGGGGCGGGGTTTGACCACCCAACCCCTCGTCAACAAACCGCTTAACTTTACCATTGTGCCCAATGGCCTCCTTGTTTATTCCATCCACGAAATTTTTATAAGAACCCAATTTTTTTCAACGTGTGGGGGCAGATGGAGGAACAAGGAGTGGGCACGCATCTCGAGGTTGAGGGAGGCAATGCATGCAGTTCAAGGCAGCATTTCGCAGGAGGGCCGAATTTTCACTTTATCAGATTCTGATAAATTTTATATGGTTTCAGCACTTCTCGACGCTACGAACACAATGGTGCTTTCCATTTCTCCATCATAGTTCTACATTTTTCGTCCATTTTTCAATATGTAGGTGGAACCATGATCGCTGTAGAAATAGGGAGCGGAACCATGATCCTTGCAATTTTCCTGAGGAGGTAATTTTTCTCCATGTCAGAATATAGTCAAGTTTACAGTCATTTTTCATGGTTTTCCGTAGGGATCACAATGGCAGGGTCAGATTCGCCTTTGGAGTTGCAAATTTGCAATCCACCTATGGAGGAGGATCTTTGAGGAATCTAAAAGATTCCTTGAGCACCAAATTCTCAATTTCCCAGAATTCATAAATTTGACAGTCGATTTTGCACTGTTCGACGCCACAAATCTGATGGTGCATTCAGATTTTTCATTCTCTCATTTCATTTTCCAGGCACTTTTCTAAGTGGAGTGCAGGTGCCAACATTCATCTGCGAGTAGCCATTTCCATGCGAGTGATGCCGTGAGATTGATGGCACGAACAGCTTCAGCGGTATGACATCTGCTTCTTCAAATGGCCCTTGTTGTGAGGTATATGTAGTGTGTTCATGTACTTCTGTTGCTATGCATTGTGTTGCATAGATCCCTATTTGATATTGTATGTGGGATTTTGTTTTCATACTTGTTTCATGATTACTGCTTGATGTGATGCGGGATCGCCTATGTGATGTGCTTGTTGTCATGATTCTTCATGTTATGTTTTGAGATCCCTTCATTGTATGTTGATGGGATACTCATGTCGTCGTCATGTATGTTTTCATTGAGATCCATTTTATGCCATGTTGGTGGGATGCTCATCATGCAAGAGTTTATGTCATACTGATAGGAGTATTTTGACTGAGAATTCCTGTAGTGGAACATCTCTTGGAGCCACTCCTATGTGAGGGCATTTTCCTTGTTTGATAGCAACATCACCTCTTATGTACATCATCGCTATTGGCAACACTTAATGTAGCGGCCTACATCATCTTGACACCGGGGCCCAGAGACCTAGTCCCTCCTAGACGAACTCCGTTATCAACGGCTTATGTTTTTATGTTGCCGATGGTTGTCATGTTCCTCTTATTTACAACGTGCACATGTATTCATTAATGTTTTATTTTAAAAATGCAATTTAACACATCACGAAAGTAAAAGGTCTTGGAAGGGTCCTTCGTCACACCCGAACCTGGATCAGGTGGACTCCACAAGAGGCAGCAGTTGGCGAAAATAGTGAATCACACAGTGATTGTGAAGGTTTGCTGGTGATCAGACAGTGAGGAAGTAATGCATGAGGAATGTGTTGGTGGTGGTTTCAAATGAAAATGACAGAGAAAACTAGTGCGGGTGAACAAACAACTGCATGAAACAATGAACTCCATAGCCCATGCGAGAACTAGAAACTGTGTTTTTGGGGTTAGTGAAGGGTCTCTTCCTCAAGTCATGGTCCTAGAGGGGGGAGATACAGCTACTGAAGCAGATGAATAGAAACAGGAAGCTATTTAAACAAATGAACAGAACCAGAAAGCTTATTTAAGCAACAAGAAACCAGAAAGTTACTTAAGCAAATGAATCAGAATCAGAACCATGAAACTATCTAAGCAAATGAACAGAAAATAGGAATCTATAATAGCATAACATGTATAGTAAATAGTAGCTTTGGCTGCTTGGGTCGGGCCCTAACCCAAGAGCTTCAGCCCTCGGAGTTAACTCAGAGCTGGCTTAAACAGAACTCATTCTTATTATAAAAACCATGGATTACAGACCAAACTGTCACAAGTCTTTGTAGCTCATAAATAAAACAGAGTTTTGCAATGGGAGTCTGAATACTACTTAGGTCCTAAGCCTCTCTATTGATACATTTGAAGTCTCTAATGACTTCCTTCCCATTAGGGAGGCTTGGCCTATAACTCAATAAAAATTGGTTTTGTCCATTTCCCTTGCTCGGTTGTCTTTTAGTCTTCAAAGTGATGGTTGTGTGCACTCCGAGCTAATGGTGGAATATTCGAATGGAGGGGTAGTAGATGAGGAGTATTTACCTCCTATAGTTACTCTCCCTTGTCCCATTCGAGTCTTTACCAAGGTCTTTGCCATAGTTCCTTGTTGTTATCCTTTATACCTGTATTTCTCCTTGCTTTTATCTTTTATTCCTGCATTTACATGCACATTAGACCACAAATCCAAACATCCAACTCTAACTCATTTCATAAACAAATGTAATCAAAAGTATCCAATAATTTGTGAGAATAGTTGGTTTGATTAAGCTAGGAGGTGAATTAAGGCCAATTAAGGCCCATATAATTACTCAATAATGAGGCTCATCACTCTTCCCTTACTATCCCAACTAAACCAATCCATAAACCAAACCTTGAACTTTCACAACTAGCCTAATATACAAATACAACAAAGTTAAATCTCATAGAGAAATCCCTCTCTAAAGTTGGTAGGGCTAGATCCTAGCTTCCAAAGTGGTTTGTGGTTACCTCTATGTTTTCTTTCACAACCTCGGAAATTACAGAGTGCTAACACATCTTGTTGAGAAGCAAACCAAAATGTGAAACATAACAACATGACAACCATAACGAAATGACACCCATACTGCTTATTGTAGCTTTATAACACAACTCATGGTGGTATTTACATCCATATACATATATACATATACCAAACATCATACCAAAATGTATGCCAAAAACATTCTCTCAACTAGCAAATAGAGAAGGATACATTGCCTACATTTGATCTATTATCTCCCATGTAGCTTCATTAGACCCAAAGTGCTTCCATTGCACTTTAACCTGCTTGATTGCTTGGTTCCAGAGCATGAACATCTTTCTCTGCAGAATGCACTGAGGTTCCAGCTAGAATTATCCTTCTAGTTCCACCTACAATACAGACTAGTCAATCACATTATCAACATCTTTAACATACTTCATCTCTTCTATTTCTCCCCCTACCCCTATTTATCTCTTCCTTTCCTCTTCTCTTCTTCGCAAATTTTTCCTGATGATGGGTCGGTATTGACCTAAAACATCGAAAATTCAAAATGAATACTGTGGATGTTCCGAAATCTTATAATCAAAATCTTTAACATAATTCTTAAGCAATGACACATGGAAAAAATCATGGATTTTCATTGTCGAAGGCAGTGCAAGTTGGTAGGCTACTGGTCCAATCCTCTCAAGAATCTTGAAAGGTGCACAATACCGAGGTTCTAGTTTGGCACGTGATCCAATCCTCAAGGAGCTCTTCTTGGGCTTGATGTGCAAGTACACATGTTCCCGAACCTAAAACTCCTTAAACATCTTGTTCTGATCTACATAACTTTTCTGTCTGTCATGTGTTGCCTTCATATTCTTCTTGATTACCTACATTTCCTATCCCATCTCTACCAACATGTATAATCCAATCTATACCCTATTAACGGGATCACTCCAACTGATGGGAGTATTAGGACTCTTCTCACATAATGCCTCAAACAAACTCATCCTCAAAGATTCTTGATACCCATTGTTGTAAGCACATTCAACCAGTGGAAGAAACTCTTCCCACTTCCACTGTTGATGCATCACATACATCCTCAACATATCCTCCAATGTCTTGTTGACCCTCTCTATTTGTCCATCTGTCTATGGATGATAGGTTGTACTGAAGGCCAACTTTGTACCCAAACCTGCAAATAACTCTTTCCATAATCTAGAAGTGAACTTGGCATCTTGTCTAACACAATCTTCTTTGGGACACCATGCAATGTCACTACTTCTCTGATGAGGACCTATGTTACATCATTAGTTGAATATGTATACATCCCTAGAATGAAGTGTGCTACCTTTGTCAACCTATCAACCACAACCATAATAGAATCATGTTGTCTAGATGTCATCGGCAAACCTGAAAAGAAATCCATGGAAATGACCTCCCACCTCCATTTTGGAATCAAAATAAGTTGAAGTAGAGCACTTCTATGCTTACACTCTACTTTTACCTGTTGAGAATCCAATCATCTAGCCACAAACTCTGCCACTTCCATCTTCAGATTCAGCCAATAACAAAACTTCTTTACTGTTGTCAATGTCTTATGATATCCTGGGCGACCTGAATATGCCTTAGTATGAAATTATCTCAAGATAAGCTTATTGAGCTCACTGTTGTTTGGCACATATATCCAGTCCCTAAATCTAACCAAGCCATCCGTTGTGATACAATAGTCCACATCCTGATTCCCTGTACCCATAGATCCATGGAATACTATGTCCAACATCTCCCACTGTCTGTGCCTCCTGAGCACTATAGATATGCAGTCTACCACCTTGATTTTTTGGACAATCTCTCCTGCGATGCTCTCCTCCATAAGTCCAACACTGCAAGGGATTCCAACCATCACCCTTGTTCTGCTCCTCAAACTGAAATCCCTATCCTCTATTAGATGCATTGAACTTCTTATGCGGGGTTGTATTCTCTTTGTTACATGTATCTTGAGGTCTTTTCCGCTTCTTGTCCCATTTTGATTTATTCTTTGCATTACTTTTCCATTCTGGTTTAGTCTCATATTTGTGCTTTGATTTCTCATAACAATGCTTTAGCTTCTGGATGGCCTCCTCCAATTATCTAGGATCATCAATCTCAATCCTATCTGTTTATGATATCAAAAACCCATTGATGAACCTCTCAAACTTGGCCTTCTACTCCTTGAGGTAAGGCGCATACCTCGATAACTCCAAGAATTTTCTAGTGTACTCGTCATCGGTCATGGATGCCATCTTTAGCTCATAGAAGTATTTTTCCCTGTCATCATAGTATCTCTCTGATAGATACTTCTTCTTGAATAGCCTCTTGAACTCATTCCAACTCAACTCCTCTTCATGAATACCTCTGAAATTCTTTACATATTCCCACCAAATTTTTTATTTACCTTGAAGACTAAATGTAGTTATTCTGGCCTTCATGTTTTCTGAGTAATCATGCAACCTAAAGAACTTATTCATACAAAGCAACCATAATTCTGCATCATGTGGCTTCTTCATTTCCCCATCAAATGTAGGTGGTGTTGATGTCTTGAACTCATCAGACAAATATCCCCTATCACTCCTCCTGTAAGGATGATAACGATGATGACCATGATACCTATATGAACTAGAACTAGAACTAGAGTAAAGCCTGTGTCCATTGCCTCATCTATCGGGTTTATCCAAGAATATTCCATCTCTAACTGTGTCATCTATATCCAACCTGTGTCCACCATGTGACCTGCTACCATATGCTCCATTAGTCCTATCCTTCTATCAATGATTGATTCTAAGCGGTCCTTGTTTCTGCAAGTCTGACAAGCTCTTAAGAATCACTGCATTGACCTTTGCTTGTTTTTCTTGTGCCTTAGCGAGTCTCTCTTGTGATTGAATGATTCAGTCATTATCTTCTTTGCAAGTCTTTATTTCTGCCTTCTCAAAGTGTATGTTATGTTAGGAGAGTATCCCTCAACATGTTAATCTCCTTACCATGTTGCTCATCTGATCTATAGGGAGAATCTTGTGAGTTGTAGTCTACCATCTTGATAGTCATCTTGATCTTCTCTTACTGCAAGGTATATCATGTCAACTAAACGAAATCATAAACAAACCAACGTACCTCAGTGTAGTGCAGGGTAGGATATCTCTTCTACAAGATCAACTAGATTAGCGCAATACATATATAAACATAATCATATCCACATTTAATCATCATTTCAACCATTATCTAGACATCAATGCCTGACCATACCAACCACATAGCACGACCTCATGCACGACAACTACAACCAGATCAATGTATGCACAACAATATATAAGCAATGATATGCATAACAAATTCATAACTGACATACACTCATGGCGACGACATCCAATGACTCACCCTCAACTTTCACATGGAAATACCACTACAACTATAACCACCATCATGCATACACAACAAGCACATAGATCACAAGCATAGAGAACACATATGTAATCGACATGTATGCACGACCAACACACACCGCCCATCCAGTCCAAGGGGTGAACTATGCTCTGATACCACTCTGTAACACCCTCCTCCCACATTTACCCAAGTTAATCAGTCTGCTGGGGTAAACATTTGATGAGAGGCTACTATGATCCGATTCAACTCCCCATGTACAGTTAAGTAAGTGGAACCAACAAAACACAGCCAATTTGACCTTCTACACAAGTTACAAAACCTTCATGAGCCAACCAACCCTTCTAAGTGACCAACCCCTAAGGTAACTTGACATTTTAATGGCCTAGAGCCTCAGTTGCTTCCATGAAATGGGCATGCATCCGACTGGGACCCTCCAGTCACTCCCACAACAAGGGAATGCCAACGAATGATGACTTTTTCAACTAGTTCTAAGTTAGTGACCCTAGATTATGTGCCACTTTTTCAGGCTAAGTCTTATGCCACTGCCCAGAACTTCGTGGAAGATTCAAAAAAGATAAATAACACTAAAACAAAGGTAATGATGCAAACATTTGATCAATGACTTGAATGGACCCCTAATATCCATGATAGTGTTTTCGTCAAACATGTCACAAATATGTCATCTACAGGTCATAACATCATATATGAGCATAGGGGTCTCATACTTATCTAAGATTCACTAAGAAGAATTGATGCCTTATCACGATAGTTGCATTATATTCTATTAGGTCATATATTCATTGTTCATTCATTTGAAAATCAAAACATGATGGGAGCCATACATAATGTCTGTGATAAAACATGCTCATAACCATCATATAACCGACATAAATAACAAAGATATAACAACCATAAAAACCACATATAAACAAGTATATTTACCCATCAATACACGAGGAAAGAAGCTCTTATTAACATATACAAAATGAAACCAGGTATGGGACTTCCACATACCACTCGACCATAGATTGGCTAAACCAAATATTTATTTCAAACAATCACCCTCGTGCCATATTCCAAGCACGAATGTGGGATCTTATCAAACAAATCCAACAAAACCAAACCAGGCTTCCAAAGGCTAAACCACCTCAACCCTAAACCAATGATTCCACCTCACGATTGGACATCACTAACCATCACCATATTGGTCTCCTCCTAAGTTGTCCAGGGATCTAAAGCGTTTGTTCCAACTAGGGCTTCTAGGACTAGTAACTCAACCCATAGTTGTTGTCGGGATTCCATGGCGTTTGACCAACCAAGGCTTCCAAGACTAGTAACTCAACCCACCAAGGGCTTCTAAAGTGTTTTTCCAACCAAGGCTTCCATGACTACTAACTCAACCCAAGCCGTTACATATCTTCCAGAGTGTTTGTCCAATAAGGCTACCAGGAACTAATAACTCAACCCAGAACCAAAGGAACATGAGAAGCAAACAAAAAACAAAAATAAAGACACCTACAACACCATGGCTATCCAGGAAATGGAAAGACTAGGAAAATCCATTGTCAATCTAGGCAGTCCTCCATGCCAATGATAGATCATCCAAGAAACCACATGCATGTGCCATGAATGTCAAAACTAGCAAGGAAATCATACATGCAACTCAGTACCTGCAAGAAAAACATGTTGTAGTTGTTGATTCCTATGCCCTCTTGCAATTTCCTGCTCTTCCTTTACCTTCTTGCTCCAAATCCCAAGTATGTCACACTCCTCCAAGAGTGCTCCAAGAAAACTATGTGTCCAAGAGTATGAGAGAGAGAGTAGAATAGAGGGATCCAAGTTAAAACTGACAAAAGTCTGAACTAACAAAAGCTACCGACTAATCCTCATAAGCCTTTTTATTAATGAGGCCTCCATTTTCTTCAATTTCCATTATTTTCCTTCATTTTCCTCCTCACATGCAACCTGTGACCTTTCACCTTCCTTTTCTCCTAATTTCCATTATTTTCATAAATAAAATGCCAATTAATGTCTCTTTTCCTTTCCAATTAATGCCTCTTTTCCTTTTCCAATTTCGATAACCATTAATTAATCACAAGTGATCCCCATCCCAATGTTTTTCCCAACATTCAGCTTTGAATATGTGTCCCATGACCATGGTTATTATTTTTCCTTTATTAACTTTATTACACAGATTTTTAACCACGGCTATTTCATGGGGACATTACATTCCTCCCTGCCCAAGATTACTTGTCCTCAAGAAATTTAGCTATGGATGTTTGAGCACTTGTTCACCCTCCCAAGTGGCATCTTCAACAGTTAAATCCATCCACTTCATCAGGGACTCCTTCATGGTCCTACTCCTCAATTTCCACTCCCTTGTCTCAAGAATTTCCTCTAGAACCAAGACCAACTCCCCTTCTTCATCCAAGGGTAGAAGCTTGGTATAAGCAAATACATGCTGCCCCAGAGCCTTCTTGAGGCAAGAAACATGGAATACATTGTGAATTTTACACCCCTCTAGAAGCTCTAGCTTGTAGGCCACCTCCCCAACTCGTCTCACAATCATGTATGGCCCATCAAACCTGGGATCTATTTTTTCTTCCCTCTTCATTTTGAGTGATGACAACTTGTAGAGTTGTAGGCGAAGGTATGCCATATCCCCCATTTCAAATCCGTGCTCCATCCTGTGCCCATCTGCATATATTTTTTGTTGATTTTGAGCCATCTACAAGTTATCTTTGAGGACCCATAGAATGTCTTGGATTTCTTGAACCTAATATTGAGCTAAAGGGGGCTAGCTACTTCCAAATATATTGTCTACAAAATTTGGGGCATCGTATCCATACATCACTTTAAAGGAAATCATGCCAATAGACATGTGGAAAGTGGTGCTATAACAATGTTCTCCCGTATGCAACCACTTTACCCATGCTTTCTGTTAGCCAAATACATAGTTTATGAGATAGCCATCCATCCATTTGTTTATTATCTTGGTTTGTCCATCAATTTGTGGGTGGCACCTAGTGCTTGGTGTTAATTCTATCCCCATAAGTCTAAATAACTCCTTCCACAAGTTTCCCATAAATCTATTGTCCCTATCGCTCACTATGGTCTTCAACAATCCATGCAATCAGAAGACCTTCTTGAGGAACGACTATGCCACTTATGTTGCTAAATATTTGGAAGGTATGGAAAATAAGTGTGTGAATTTCATAAGCTTGTCCATGGCTACATATATGCAGCCTTTTCTCTATACCTAAGGTAGCCCAGTGATGAAATCCATGGAAATGCTCTCCCATTTCTTCTCAGGGATGGGTAATGGTTGTAAAAATCCCACCGGATGAGTATGCTTGACTTTGTTTTGTTAGTAAGCATTGCATTCTTTCACAAATATCAACACATCCATCTTGAAGCCCTTCTAAGTGAACCTCTCCCTCATCTTCTTATAGGTTTTCAAGTACCCTGGATGTTCTGTTAGGGGTGAGATGTGACCTACCTTCATAATATTTTATTTGAGTTAGGATTCCAGTACCATATAGATATGGTTCTTGTAGTAAATCATGTCATCTATGACATGATATTTATCATTCTTGATCAATCTCTCAAGAATATCACAAGAAAATTTGTTATTGGAATATTCTACCAACAAGAGTGACTTCCAATCATTGATGATCTCCATGAGTGAGAGAGTGGGTGGCATTCTAGAAAAGGCGTCTGCTACCGCATTGTTTTTGCTTGTAATTTTTTTATCCATTTCTATTGTCTCTCACTCAACTCCTTATGTTCAATGAGGAATCTCAATATATTTTGATATATCTTCACTTTGAACCTATTCCCCACTAAATGCATGCATAATGGCCAACATTCCCTTATCATATATTGAATAATGTCGCTCATACTCCCTTAGTTTGTGGCTCTTAAATATTATGGGGTCGTAACATTGCATCAAAACTACTCCTACTCTCGTCCCCAAAGCATCACACTCCAACACGAATGGCTGGGTGAAATCTGGCAGTGCTAGCACATGACACGAACTCACCACTTGCTTCATCTTTTTAAGGGTTTCTGATGCTTCATCATACCAATTGAAAGCCCCATTTTTGGTGAGGTTTGTTAAAGGTGTTGGTAGCTATGAGATTTCCTTCACAAACTTCCTATAGTATTTGGAAAGTTCGAGGAAGCTCTTCATATCTGTTACATTCTTCAAGATAGGGCACTCAATGATAGTCTTGATTTTCTCTTGGTGCACCTGAATCCATTTTTCTCCAATTGCATGCCCTAAGTAGAGCATATTTTTCCTACCAAACTCACACTTGGATTCTTTCGCATAGAGTTCATATTCCTCCAAAATCCCCAATAGCTCATCCAAATGTGCAAGATGGTCCTCCCAAGTCTTGTTGTAGATAAGTATGTCATTAAAGAATCCCAACAAGTACATTTGCAACTATTTGTTGAACACATGGTTCATATAGGACTGAAAAGTTGCGGGTGCATTGGTTACCCAAATGGCATAACTAGAAACTCATAGTGCCCATAGTGGCACCTGAAAGCAATCTTAGGGATGTCCTAATCCCGAATCTAGAACTGATGGTCGCATGAATGAAGGTTTATCTTCGAGATTTCTCCTCGTGCACCTGAACCCCTTTCTCTTTAATTACATGCCCTAAGTAGAGCATCTTTTTCATACCAAACTCACACTTGGATTCTTTTGCATAGAGTTCTTATTCCTCCAAAATCCCCAATAGCTCATCCAAACCTGCAAGATGGTCCTCCCAAGTCTTGTTGTAGATAAGTATGTCATTAAAGAATCCCAACAAGTACATTTGAAACTATTTGTTGAACACATGGTTCTTATAGGATGAAAATTTGCGGGTGCATTGGTTAGCCTAAATGGCATAACTAGAAACTCATAGTGACCATAATGGCACATGAAAGCAGTCTTTGGGATGTCCTACTTCTGAACCTAGATCTGATGGTAGCATGAATGAAGGTTTATCTTCGAGAAATACTTGGATCCCCTCAGCTCATCTATCAACTCATCTATTTTGGGAATGGGATATCGCTTATTTATTGTCTTCTTGTTAAAAACCCAATAGTCAATACACATCAACAAGGTGCCATCCTTCTTCTTAGCTATCACCACTGAAGAACTGAAGTGGCTGGAATTAGGTTGAATATGGCCCAACCTCAACAACTCCTTAATGGCCTTATCAATCTCATCTTTGTAAACCTTAGGATGTTGGTAGGGGCTAGTAATGATAGCATGCAATCCTTCCTTCAACTCTATAACATGTTCAAAGACTCTCTCAGGTGGTCTACCTAGAGGAATGTCAGCAATTTTTTTTGGTGTTTGCGGACGAATACCTAAATAACGTCTGGATGTTGTCGAGGACGATCTGGCTCTCTGATTTCTGTAATAAAGCACTCAATTGCTCACTCAATGTCACCATGTCGTACGCTACTTCCATACTATTAGATGATATTATCTTTGGTGTATATTAATGCATGGCCCTTAATACTAGCTTCTTGCCATCTATTGGGTCAGTGATTTCAATCTCCATGTTCCTTTGGTTGGTAGTGTATGTCCCGATATAATAGATCCATTGAACTCCTAAAACCACATTGGAGTTTGGTACATCCACCATGAAGAAATCATTTGCACTGTATAATTCCCCATGGTTAGCTTCAGCTTCTGGACATGTCTAGTAAAGTCCATCTAATGGCCACCTGATATGGCTATTGTGAAGCCATCAAGCTCCTTTGTCGAAATCTATATTCGACCAATCATGGATACATCTATGAAGTTAAGGGAAGCCCCACAATCAATTAATATTGTCATCTTGTGCCTAGAACTCCTCTAACTCTGAAAGTATGATACCCATGGAATCCTGACATGGATGCATAACATGGGTTTTTCCCCTAGCCTATGAAGTCTCACCCCCAACTATCTGGTGTCTTTGTCCCGATGCATGCTCCAGTGTTGGCTCTTCACCCTTATCATCACTACCACTCTATGAGTACACCTCAATATAATGGGCCATTCCCATCTTGTCCTTTCCTGCACATTTTTGCCCTGGTGCCCAAGGCTCTTAGCAGCTAAAACAAAGATTAATCTTTCTCAGCTCCTTTTGGGACTCCTCATCCAACTTCAGTTTCCCAGTCCACTCCTTTTGAAAATATTTGATCGCTTTTCTCTTTTGCGAAAAGGAAAGCCTGGGAGGGAATATGCTCTTAGGAACAACATCCTGCATGTCCCTGGCTATGTTAATTGCATATCATAAGGTTGTAGGTTGATTACCCTAACCCAACCACGTAGAGGCTCAGATAGCCCCTCCACAAATAACATCACCAGTTGTGCCTCAAATATGTTTATGGCCATAACTGATAATCTCTGAAACTCTGATATGTATGCCTCCAGATTGCTTGTCTCCTTGATCTGAGCGAACTCCCTGATGTGAATCTTTAGATCCTTCTTGTCAAAGCACTTTATCAGTCTCTGAGTAAATTCAAGATATGAGGTGATGTTGGCATGACCCATGGTCATTAACCCATGATACCACCACTCATGAGCTTCCCCATCTAGATGTAGTGTAGCCAACTTAATGGTATCAACCTCGGTCATCTGATGTAGATGAAAATAGATGTCTAGCATTTGGACCCATTATCAAGCTAAGCATTTTGATGATCCATCAAAACATGGAATAGACACTTTCCCAAGTCTCTTCTAAAGCTCATTGATCTACCTCATTTCCTTCTGCACACCTTTAGTCTTTTTCTTCATCTAAAGGTTGCAAAAATTTATGAAGCTCATGGTAGCTTGGAAGTCTCACCCCAACCTCCAATACTCCACCAAATAATCCCCAAGGGAAATTTCCTAGTCATTATGCTCCACATTTTCATCTATGGTCTCACTGAGAAATTGTGGCATGATGGTTTGGATGATCTTCTATGTGGGGGTGGTTGTGTACGGTTGTGCATGCAAGTATCCTTATTCTACTGCTACCCCATTCGAGTTCCGGTGGAACCCACCTTACTTCCTAAATTTCTCATCAAATCCACCATCTCCTTTTGGCCCTTAGCCAAGTCATTTAAGACACTAAACAAATTGTTGAAATATTGATTCTCCTTGTCTCCCATGACAGTTGTGCCCTTCTCAATTGGTTCTTCTGCTCCTCCTCTTGCTTCAAGAGTTTCCTCTTCCTTCGAAATTGGAGTGGGCTCTCTGACCTTGTAATTCCTTTTGTAAGTGACATATGGGTAATCTTCAGAACTCATCAATTATGGCTACAAACCACCCCTTAAACCTCAAAGTTGTCTAAGAACATGCTCTGATACCACTATAGAATACCATTCCTGGAATATCTAGGAAACCCACAAAAAATTCAAAGTTTTTAAAGTTTGGCTCATTGTGGCATTTTAACAAAAAATCTGTATACAAAGTGTTGTAGGTGACTTTTATGAAGTTTGTTTCCAAATAAATATGTACAGTGCTCAACACATGCCAGAATGAGACTTCAAAATAACATTGAATGATATACAATGAACCCAAAAATGCATATAATGTTGATACAACTCAGTATAAAGACAAATTTGACGTACGATCTTTCCTACTAACTAGGAACAATAATTTACAGTGAACATGATCCGAACTTAAGAAGGAACACAACCAATCACATATATAACCATAAATACAGAGATGCAACAGAAATAACACTTCATTTCATTAAATCAAACACTGAAATATGCCTACAAATAGAATGGGAATAAACTAGCTCGAGCGATGGTAGCTTATCTCTGAGAAGAGATGTGACAGTTGCATGCCTCTAAATTGTGTTACAATGAGGCTCAAAGGCCTATTTATTATTGAGAACCAATGGAAATCCCTAAACATCCAAAAACCTAACCCTAGGAGATGAAGCGCCAAAACTGTGGGCCCCATTTAGGCAAATTGGTACATCAACCTCTCAGGGTCGTAACTTTGGCATATGATATCCGTTTGGCTATCATAATACCTTGTTTCAAATATATCGAAGAGGAGGCCGAAAGCAAATTAGTGGGCTATTTTGGGACTTTTACAATATTTTCATTTTCCCTAAAAATGTTGTTTAGGGCCTCAAAACGGCTTCGGAAGTTTAGGACCCGAAAAACTGCCAAAAATAGTAAATTGTGCAACAATTAAGGAAACTGAAAAACTGAAAGAGACAATGTTTAGGGTCCAAGTGGAATAGGCGAGTGGCCATCAATATCCACGTGTATCAATACAACAAGAGCAAATGAACCTAGAGGGAATTCTACAATATAATCTCATATACTAGTCCCTTCTCCTTTGATAATGTATAATAGCTCCATGAAAGATTTGACTCAGGAATAAACTCAAAAAATCAGTTCAAACTCAAATCCCTTTAGCACTCCAACCATATCAACATATATATGTGTCGTGAACTTCCTGATACTGGACACAACTCATGCTGATGAAGAATGGCTTAGTAATGTAGAGCTCGACCCTTTTGTTATAAGTATAGAGATCAAGCAATATATGGAGGCACTCGACTTCTCTCTCAACAAGGAAAATCGTCCTCTAAAGGCCCCAACTCAACCACAAAACCAAGGTGTACTCGCTCAACAAATAAAACAAGTCTCAACCCCTTCTCTGATATGAAACTCAGCTAATAATATTGACAAGGAAACTCAACCCTTTGACTAGAAGCTTTCTCTCTTTCTCCATAGAAACTCGAGCCCTCTATGGATGAATAAACTCAACCAAGGCATTAGGGATGAACTCCTTCAACAAGTTAAACTTAGCCCACAACAAGGTTCAAACTTGGAATTTCGGCCTACAAGAGAATGCACACTTTGGTTCACAAGAATAGAGTTAATCTTGGGACCTTCATCTTCAAAACATTCCTCTTGCAAGTAAATATATAGAAAACTCAAGATTAGAGGATAAAATCAACCGATAACACTGTTACATCCAATTTCTTCCTCAAGTATTCTCATCCAATGAAGTACAATCACGAAATTTGAGTGATTCCACTCTCCAAACTAGTTAGGGTGTATAGTCTCAACACCAAAACTAGTAACCAACAAGTAGGATTTCCGAAACCATAGACTCTTTTCCAAGAGCTCTCCAAATTTTATTTTTCTCAACTTGCAAAATACTAGAATGAGGAGAGACTCTTCATTTTCACCTTTTTATAACTTATTCACCACTTTTGCCATTGTTTTCCCCTTTTATTTATATAAAGTCACTTTAGTGGGTTTTTTCACTTTATAAATTAAAAATGAGTTTTCATTAGCCTAGGACATGTCCCATTTTTTACCACTTTAGCATTTGTAATGTTTCTCTTAGGTGCAAGTGGATGAAGTTTAGTGAAATGGATGATGTTCAGTTAAATCAGGAGGCTGCGATGTAGAAAAGTGAGGGTTCCAAGATTCTTCAAGTTGAACTAGGGTTTTTTTTATCTTCGTTGGAGGCTCTAGTTTGTGCTTGGATCCATGGGGGTTTTAGTCTTAATCATTGTCTTTTGGTGCTTTTTTGTTCCAATCCTTGGGAGGGGTTGGTGTGGTTTCTTTTGTTGGGCTTGGTCACATATTTCTTGGGTTTGGTTGGTGTAGGTGTGCTAGTGGAGGGTTTACCCAT
Organism: Pinus taeda; assembly: GCA_000404065.3. Classification (NCBI taxonomy): domain Eukaryota; kingdom Viridiplantae; phylum Streptophyta; class Pinopsida; order Pinales; family Pinaceae; genus Pinus; species Pinus taeda. The sequence goes on along the minus strand of APFE030166673.1, from coordinate 80,320 downwards.
TCTTTTTTTTGGTTCATTGCCTAGATTTATGGGCATAGAGATCTATTATGTTGCTATGAGGAATTTGGGATGCATGGGGTGGTCCTCACTTGGACTCCATGTATCAGGTTGATTACGACACGGTGAGTCCCATGCAAGGTTCCATTTTTTTCACTTCTTGGGAGGTGTATCATTATGAAAGTGTCAATTTTTAGTCGGTTGGGCTTTCTGTTGGGGGTTTGAATTGGACCATTGGGTTTCCCTAGTTGGGTGATGGGAAATCATACATCTTCTACCATCTGTCAAGTTCTTTCGTGTAGGGATTTTCTTCCACCCTCGATGGGATGTCTACCAGGGGTTTTGGTGAGCAAAATTCCTCTGTTGGTTCCTTTGATTGCCAAAGGGGGTTTATTCGACATTACTAGACCTTTTTTGGGCGGTTTTTTAGGAGTGGGCTTTCCCTTTCCCTCTTTTACAAGTGGGGTTCCTACCCTCTTCACTTTGTTGCTTGGAAATTGTTTGACTGTTGACATGGGTTGTTTTATGGTGTTAGGCTTCTCACCAGAGGCTTTGAATTTGTCAGTTTCCTTCAACTCACAAGTTTCGGTAAACTAGGAAATACCAATGCATTTTTTGGACTCTGCTTTAGATCTGGAGGGTACCAACAAAGTAAATTCTCCCCTGGGGTTTCAGGAGGTTGGGAGCCATGGTTCAAAACCCTATCTCAAAAAGAAACTGAGGGTTTTAAGTTGTGAGGATACTTCTGTGGCTTACATATTGTGCCTTGGGGACAATATGGCAATGGTAGATGTGATCAAACTGGCCAAAAAATTATTTGTAAGTGGGGCTAGGGGTAGGAAATTTTCCCTGGCTTCCATTATGGCTTGGAGGGACTAACACATCTCTACGGCGATTTCAAAGGTTCTTGGCATTTTTTGTTGGATAAGGGGTAGATAAAAATCTATTTCAAGTCTAAGGAGGATGTGGCTCTCATTGTAAAGGAGGTTTAGATAATAAATTCTAATCCTATTATTTTCAAATTCTAGACTCCATTATTCAATGTGAGGAAGGAACACATGGATGGTATACCCGTTTGGGTCAGGTTTCCTGGGCTTCCTTTAAATATGTGGAATTCCCAAAGATTCATGAATTTGGGGAACAATATGGGGAGGGTTTTGGACACAGACTATTCTTTCAGGGTGTCTTAGGACAAATCTATGGCATGGATATTGGTTTGTTTAGATCTGTAGGAGAAACTACATGCCACCATTTCCATTGGGAAGGAGAGTGTTCAATTACAAAACTTGGATTATGAGGGACTCCCATTCTGGTGCAGGAGGTGCCATAAGTATTGGCATTTGGTGGGTAATTGTAATCTCCCTTGAAGGATTTCTCTAATGACAATGCCCCACACAAGAGAAAGAAAATGGGAGGTGTTTCTCCATGGGAAGTTCTCGAGGTCCTGACAGGGGCTGGTGGAGGTGGATCGATTTCGGTTGTTTCATTCTCAAACTTGCCAAGTTTGTTGATGGTTCCTCAATTGCAGACCATGTCGGAGGTGTTGTTGCCGCTTCTTGAGGCAAGATGTGCCAAGTATCCTATTGACTCTTTGACTCTTGGTATCTCAAAATCCCTTACCAATGTTTATTTTAATGCAAATTTATGCTGTCATAATTTGTATGTGTGAATTCCTATATGTTCAGATGTATGTCTTGTGTGTTCTTGCATGTCAAGCCTACATTTTCCCCTAAAAAATTATCATGTTCTTTGCCATATGAGTAGTCAAATACTCTTCACTGTGAGTCTCTGTTTCGTTAGGGTTTTGTGAGGAGTTAGAGGGGGCTGATATTATTCATAATCTTTGGTCTTGGGTGGTGACTCTAGGTTTTGTGGGGTTATCGGTTTGGCTGGGTTCGATACCTCCTATATTTTCTTGTGGGAAAGGTAGGGGGCATAAATCAAAGATCGTTATGGTGCAACTCATGGCCTGGGTGGAAATGGTCATTGACAAACAATATTCTTTAGATAAGGTGCTTAGAGAAATTTCTACCATGCAAGTGGTTTCACTATGAAGGTTTTATCCTTTAATTGTTGTGGGTTAGCCAGTAAGCCTAAAAAATTGGCATTAAATAGACTCGTTCTAGTAGACCTTCAAGATATCCTATTTCCTCAAGAAACTCTTGGGGATGGTGATGGTGTTGTTTTGTTTTTAGAATCTTGTTTTCGTTCCTGGTGTTTAATTCCTTCAGATGTTCATGGGTGATCTGGGAGTTTGGCTCTTGGATGGGATACCCGTAAAATTCAAGTCAATTATACATGGGGTTTCTCCACAGGCCTAGGATTGTGGGGATTCTCTCTAGAACTAGATAAATCCTTCTCCCTTATTAATGTGTATGGGCCAAATGAAGATAGAGTCACTTTTTGGAACTATTTCTTTGGTAGATCCTTTCTAGTATCCGAGAATTTGATCTTAGGCAGTGACGTTAATTTCTCCCTGGGGTCTCAGAATCCAAGGGTTCACATGCTCAAGCCAATCCGCTCTCAATTTTTTTCTCACACAAGATTTCCATCAATCACTTAAATGATATCTACCCTATTATATTAAATCCCACATGGAGCAATCAAAGAGTGGGGGAAGATTTTGTGGCCGAATGCCTCAACCGATTTCTGGTGGCTAATTCTATGAAGCCTTGTTTTCTGGTGGCTAATTCTATGATGCTCTATTTTCCACTTCTTCATCATTGGGTAGGGTCGAGGGGCTTCTCAGACCATTCTCCATATTTTCTGGAAATTAAGGGTAACACCTACAAGCCTGCTTTTCCTTTCAAGATTAATGCCTCTTGGACTATTGAAGAGGCCTTCATTTCCTTGGTTAAAGATAATTGGAGGGTTTTCGATGTTAGACTTGGGAGTGCTTCTACTCGTCAATTTGAGAAAAACACATGTCATATTAAATATTTGATTAAGGAATGGGCATGTGTTAAAATGCATAGTGAGGAGGAGGATTTGATAACTATTGAACAACAGATTGATGTTTTCTCTAAGTTGGGTGTTAATGGATTTAGGTCATGAGGTCTCACGAGGATTATCAAAGGCTTATCGCTCAGAGGAATGAAATTTTATTACATAAGGAAGAAACTTGGTGTCTAAAAAGTAGAGTTCTTTGGTTGGATTGAGAGGACAAGAATTCAAAATTTTCCCATGCCTATGCCAAAGGCAAGAAGCTTATAAATACTATCTGGATCATGGTGGACAAATAGGGAATGGAGGTTTCAAACTTTAATGGACTTCCATCCATGGGAAATTCTCATTTTAGAAACATTTTTAAGGAACCTCTCGGGGTGAACATTGCTGAAATTATTAGTGTGGCACAACACTTTCCACAATTTGTGGAGGGTGTTGAAAATGAAGACTTGATTGTTGAGGTCACTAAAGAGGAACTTAAGGTGGTATTGGCCAACATATAAAATATAAGATTCTGGGGCCTGATGGTTGGGCTGTGGACATATTTGTTTCCCTTTTTGACCCTATTGGTCTTGATTTGCTCCGAGTGGTGAATGAATCTTGACGAGAGGGTCAAATCCTTCTTGCCTTCAACTTGACATTTATTGCCCTGATTCCTAAGCCTAATAATACTATATATTTTGGGGACTTTTGTCCTATCTCTTTATGCAATTGTTTATAAAGTTATATCCAAGGTGATTGCTCATAGGATAAAACCTATTCTATCCAGAGTCATGTCTAAAGAACAATTTGATTTTCTTGCTAGTTGACAAATTCATGAGGCTATCAAGGTTGCACAAGAAGGTATTCATAGTATCAAAAGTCTGAAGCTCAAAAATTTGATCTCTCCAAGGCATATGATCGTGTCAATTGGACCTTCATTATGCTTCTTCTTACACATGTCAAGTTTGATATACCTTTCATTAACTAGTTCATGAGTTGTTTGACTATTGTTTCTTTTGCAATATTGATAAATTACTTTGTCTATAGCATCTTTCATGCTCAACACAGTCTCCGTCAAGGAAGTCCTATTTCTCCATTACTCTTTTTTCTAGTGGTTGGAAGTATCAGTAATTTGCTCAAAGAAGCCAAAACAAGACGAGATTTCTAGGGTGTGGTTCTTTCTCAGATGTTATCAATTAAATGTCTACTATTTATAGATTATATACTTATATTCAGTAATGGATCTTCAAGAGAAATACATAAATTGGCTAACATTCATGCTCTTTTGGGGGCTGCTACGAGGATGGTGGTTAATGAAAGGAAATCAACTATTGTTGTTCACAATTTGAACAACCTGGAGATTAGGTCTATTCGGGACACTTTTCCCTTTTAGATATCAGATTTGGATTTGAGTATAAAGTATTTATGGTTTCATTTAAAACCAAATTGTTACAAAAAGTTGTTTGGGGTTGGTTGCTGACAAAATTGGAAAACAGAATGTCATGTTTGAGCTTTTGTTGGTTGTCTCATGTTGGTCATTTAGTCTTAGTAAAATCGATGTTGAAGGCCATTCCAGTTTTCTAGATGGCTATGGATTGGATATCGAAGGGAATCTTGGAGAAGGCTAGGAGTATTTGCTTTAAATTTTTATGGGAAGGCTCTTAAGGTCGTTTTATTCTTCCATGGGTTCGATGGAGTTTCTTGGATGTTCCCAAACTTCTAGGTGAGTGGGGTCTCAAAAATATATTCAAGTTTTCAAGTTCCCTAGCTTCTAAAGGTGGTTGGAGGCTTCTTTCTGCACAAAGTCTTTGGACCAAGGTGGTCATGCATAAATATATTGCACCACACACCTTGGAGGACTAGGTGCGACTCATTAATAAGTCAAGATTCAACATCTTGGTTGTTTGGTGGATTGTCTTAACTTCTTTTGACCTCATAACATTAGGTCTGGCGTGGCAGGTTGATAATGGCTCTAGTTTGCGACTTGCGTATGACCTGTGGCCCGGATGTGGTATTAACCACCAACTATGTTAGGGTCTTATTGGTGTTATTAGTGATAGGGTCATATTGAGGTTGGCATGCATTGATTCCCTTGGTTGTTCGAACATTTAGGTTCAGGGATGGTTGCTCGCAGAGAATCTTACTATTCCAGACCACTTTCAGGTGGAATGGGCTCATTTTTTAGGGGTTTTGAGATAGTCCCACATCAACCTTACTGATAGAGATGATGAATTGATTTGGGCTTTATCTCCTCATGGTTATTATACACCTAAGTTAGGTTATCTTCATCTCAATGTTGATTTCCTGAACATTCAACTGGCTTGGTGGTGGTAGGCACTATGGAAATGAAAGTGCCCATCCAAAGGTCAATTGTTGGTCTGGTGTATAATTATGAAGAAAGTCCCCACCAGGGATATTATGCAGTGTTGGTTCCAGATTGGTCTAAGGTGGTGTTATTTGTGTAAATCTCTTGAAGAAAGCACCGATCATCTTTTCATAAATTACTCTTTCACTTCATGGGTGTGGGAGGCTTGTAGGACTGTTTTGGGGCCAGACTATCACTAGGATGGTTAATATTTCATTGGGTCCTCAGAACTTTGGCATGAGAATCAAGCAACAAAAGCTTTCTGTGATCTTCCTCTCATTTTGAGCCGGGGTATTTGCCTTGCATGGAATAGAGAGACATTTCAAAATGTTTCGTCTTATCCTGAGAGGATTGTTGCATAAGGGATTGGCCATTCTGTCTCATTACCATCAATCTAAAATTCCACAGGGAGCCTGTATTGTTACATCAAAAACTGGGGACGATTTAGTCTCATGGGGATATTTCGATAGTGTTGCTCAAGGTGAGGAATTCACCTGCTGGGCGGGGGTTTGTTCTTAACTTATCCCCTAAACATTTTTTCCATGTCAAAATGGGATTGGGTTGGGGCTCAAAAAATTAGGCCAAATTTCATGCAACAAACCACTTATGTTGTCGGAAAGGGTTGTACTCATCTTCAATGCTTTTAGTGACTCCTTGCTTGTTGTTAATTGGGTTAATAACACCTAAAGATGCAAGAATATTTTCTAGAGCATTTAATGAAGGATATTTTTAGATCAAAAGTTTATTTTGCATCCTTAACACGTTGCCATGCATACAGGGACAAGAACGAGGTCACTGATAGTCTTTCTAAGGTTTGCCTACTCTTGGATCCAGGACTATGGGAGATGAAAGAGTTTCAGAGCACTGAACACTTTTAGTAATATCGTTAATAGTCTTTCTAAGGTTGACTTACTCTTGGATCTAGGACTATGGGAGATAAAATATTTTCGGAGCACTGAACACTTTTAGTAATATCACCAACCATGCTTGGATGTGCTCCCTTTCAGGGTCCCTCTTATTTAGCTTTCAGTTATGTTTTTTATATGTCGCTTTTTGGTCAATGTACTAGAGTCTTATGTGGTTAAAAGACTAATATTATGGGACTACCATGGGTAGTGTTTTGTTTGAAACAAATACTATTTTTAAATTTTGATACATATACTAATGTCATAACTAATACACGAGACTGTTACATATTTTGACTTTTAATCATTAATTTTGTCAGGGAAGATCTTGGAAGAATGCACCTACGGGTGCATATGCAAAAATTATTTTCTATCTATTAATGAAACTGCAATTTATTTTCTCAGGAAAAAAATGTTTTTCCTAGACGAATCATGTTCCATTAGTTAATTTTTTCCCACCTTAACCTATGGGAATTTTATTAGGCTAGTGAAACTCCCCCATATGCCTCTTAGGCAGTTGGGGACATTACATTTCCCCTCACAAGTGTGTGGCATTTTATGATGCCATCCATCCTAGTGGATAGAATTGTAAAACACCATATACCTGTAAGGGGAAATGACAAGTAACTTTTTCACTAGTAAAATTTATAAATTGATAATTTACTCCATGTGTGGCATTTTCCGATGCAATCCATCCTAGTAGATAGAGTTGTAAAACACCATATACATGTAATGGGAAACGACAAACAACTTGTTCACTAACTTGTAAACTTTATAAATTAGATAATTTACTCCATGTGAATGTTGATTTGATGACATTATTTATAAAAATGCCCATAAAAATGACAAAATTGGACAAAAGAATTGAAATTTAAAATAATTTCCATGAAAGTAAACTTTATCTAAATAATTTAGATTCAATTCCGAACACATTTTTCCATAAATTCTAATTTTGAAAATCACAAAACCTATACACCATTAAGTGAATTATCAACTTCTTTTTCCCAAACAATCTCTTAGTGACTAAAAACACTACACATTCATATGGAAAAATGACAAACAACTTTTTATTTAGCCTATAAAATTAAGAGTTAGATAATTTACTCTCTATTAATATTGATATGAAAATCTCCTCTTCATAAAATAAACATTACATGGATAATTTAGGTTCAACTCTCAATACTTTTTTATATAAATTCTAATTTGAAAATCCCCAAATCTATACACGATTAAGTGAGTTATCAACTTCGTTTTCCCATACAATCTCTTATTGATTGAAAACATTACACATTCATAAGGAAAAATGACAAAAAACTTGTTATCCATCTTCTGAAATTAAGAGTTAGATAATTTACTCTTTATTAATATTGATATGACAATCTCCTCTTCATAAAATTAAATAAAAATATTCAAACTAAATATATCATTCTATAGACATACCCCCAAGGGATAGCTCAGTTGTTCGAGTTCTTGTTGCTAAGTACCTCACCTATCAGGAGGTCACGGAGTCAAATCTCCTCAATGCCTTTGGGGTTAGGCATTACTAGTTTAGCCGACGGGTAGATCCCTTCGGGTTGATCTACCTGGATTTTCGTGTGGATTTAGCGACCACTTAGTGTCCGTGAAACATTCTACAGATATATTTTTTGAGGAAAGAAATCAACTTCCCTCCTCCTTTTTAATCCAAGGGCTAGAGTGAGGTACTAGGCCAACCCACAAGTATACAATCTTAAGAGTTCACAAGGCTTGAAGCCAATACAACAATATTCATAGATACAAAGCCATTATAATAATAATTATCAAGACATTATAACTCATCATGCCACTAGCCAAGATTTAAATATGCATGAGAAAGATAACAACCATTCCACCCAAGAAAGAAAAAAAGAAAATTATTTTAACGTCCATGAAGCTCAAGATAGCCTATGGGACATATTGCTTCTTCATATGGTTGATGTATTCAACCATTTCCTTGTGAAGCCTCACAATAAACACTCCCAACTTCTCGACAAACCCCTTGCTAAATAGATTATCCCAAGAGCTAGTTGCGAGAATATCTACATAACTTTCCCTGATGTTTTTGAAGGTCTCACATTCTAAAATGAAATGCTTTTCTGTTTCCACTTTTATAGAAGAACAAAAAATACATACTCTTTCCTCCCGCACTTCTTTTGGCCTTTTCCAATGCCCTGTTTCACAACAGAGTTGATGAGAATTAGTCCTTAATTGATCAATAAGAATATTGGCTCTCCAAGAAATATTGACCTCTATGTATGCCTTTTGTTGATGATTAGGAGTGAGATTAAACACTTCAATATAATGTTTTTTCTTTCTCCCTAGCCCCTTATCTCAAGTACGCTTGTGGAACTTATCCATTACAAAATCTTTTATCTCTTTACTGTTTATGGGACACTTGTTCAAGCAAATACTCCATTTACTAAACCATTTGTTATTTTGTTGCATCCAAGTCTTCTTTCTTTTGCACAATATGTCATTAAAGACAACCTTAGGCCATTTTCCCTCTTCCATTTGCTCAATTTTTTTTAAATACATTATGACTCCTACCATAGCAATTGCTTCAATTAGAAGAAAGAAAGAAAGAAATTATTTTAATGTCCATGAGGCTAAAGGTAGCCTATGGGATAGATTGCTTCTTCATCTGCTTGATGTATTCAACCCTTTTTCTGTGAAGCTTCACAATAAATGCTCCTAGCTTCTCGACAAACCCCTCGCTAAATAGATTATCCCAAGAGCTCGCTGCCAGCATATCTGCATAACTTTCCCTGTTGTCTTTGAAGGCCTCACATTCTAAAATGGAATGTTTTTCTGTTTCCACATTTTTGGAAGAACAAAAAATGCATACTCTTTCCTCCCACACTTCCTTTGGCCTTTTCCAGCGCCCTGTTTCACAACAGAGTTGATGAGAATTAGTCCTTAACTGAGCAATAACTATTTTGGCTCTCCAACAGATATTGGCCTCTATGTATGCTTTTGGTTGATGACTATGAGTGGGATTAAACACTTCAATATAGTAATTTTTCTTTCTTCCTAGCTCCTTATTCCAAGTACGTTTGTGGAACTTTTCCATAACAAAAGCTTTTATCTCTTTGTTGTTTATGGGACACGTGTTCAAGCAAATACCCAATTTACTAAACCATTTGTTATTTTGCTGCATCCAAGTTTTTTTGCTCTTGCATAATCTATCATTAAAGACAACCTTAGGCCATCTACCATCTTCCATTTGCTCAATTTTTTTTAAATACCTTATGACTCGCACCATAGCAATTGCTTCAATAGGAGCAGTCCCTATTTCACTTAATAAGATATCATAAGGAATTGCACTTTTCATCTTAAATTTGTTTGTAATCAAACACTTCTGAATTTTCTCAATTTGTCCCCATTGCATGTTGGAGGTAATGCTAGCCCACAGTTCACAACCATAGAGAATCATCGGAATCACTAGAAGCCCAAAAAGAGTTTGAGTGGTCTTCCAGTCCCATAACTCTGCCTCTCTACACCTATTTTAAAAAGCATAAAATGATTTCCAGCCCCCCAAAGTTATTTTCTTTCTACAACCATTCTAGCTTAGATTTTTGTTGAAGTCAATCCCGAGGTATTTATAATCCGCAACTTCTTCCAGAATGTTGCCTTCAAAGTAGAACTGATTCTGGTTATGTTTTCTTTTCTCAGAGAATACCACTACTTTAGTTTTGCTGATATTGACTTGCATCCCTACACTTCTACAAAAATGCTCAAGGGATAGTAAGTGCTCTTGCAAACCAAGAGTCGATTTAGCAATCAGAATAAGGTCATCTGCATTCAAAAGAAGCCTTATAACAAACTTGCACAAATAGATGCCATCACCCCCTTGTGAATTTAACCACTCCTCAAGCTTGTCTATATATAAACCAAAAAGGGTAGGAGACTGATCCGAATTTAAATAGGAACGCAACAAATTGCAGAGGTAACTGCAACCACAAAGGTGCAACGGAAATAATACTTCATTTCATTAATGTAAAATACTGAAATATGCTTACAAACAGGAATGGAAATAAACCAACTAGGGCGATGGTAGCTTATCTTTGAGAAGAGATGCGGCGGCTACATGCCTCTGAACTATCTTACAATGAGGCTCAAGGGCCTTTTTATTATTGAACAATAAGAGAAAACCCTAAACAACCAAAACCCTAACCTGAGGAGATGTAACACCAAGAGTTTATGGGTCCCGTTGGGGTGAGTTGGACAACCAACTTCCCGGGGTCGCGACTTGGTCATATTATCTCTATTTGACGCGCATGATAGCCCGTTGGAAAGATCTCTTCGAGGAATACGACAAAAAAGACGATTTTAGACAAAAGATCGCTGGCAGGTAGATTTCCAAAAAAATGTCGTTTAGGGCCTCAAAATGGCTCCAGAAGTTTAGGACCCGAAAAACTGCTAAAAATAATAAACTGTGCTATAATTAAGGATACTGAAAAACTAGAAGAAGCAATGGTGGTGGTCCAAGTGGAATTGGTGGGTGGCCACCAATATCCACCTGGATCATTCCTCCCCCCTTAGGAAGCAATGGTCCCCATTGTGTTGAGTTCCTCCATGAGATGAGGGAACTTCTGTTGAACTTGGTCCTTGGTGAGCCACTTGCCCTGGTGAAGGAGTTGGCCTGCTTTGACAACTCGATGCAATTTGATATTCTGCTGGTGAATGTGCTTGATCTGTGAGTCCATGATCCGATCAGTTGCAGCTTGTTCCATGCAATCTGGATTTAACTCTATTGGTGTGAGTTGTTCTTCAATGTCAGATGTGTCTAGTAATGGTGGAAAGTATGGCCGAAGGCGGTCCACATTGAACATTGGGTGCAGGCCAAGGAATGGGGGAATGTTGAGCTCAAATGCATTGTCTCCCACCGCCTTGGTAATGGTGTTGTAAGGACTATATCAGAGTGGTCTGAGTTTCCGATAGGCTCCGGTAAGGCGTTCCTTTTGCAAATGCAACCAGACTTTGTCGCCCACCTGAAACTTGTGTGGCACCCGATGTTGATCATGTCATTGCTTGTACTTGGCATTTGATTTCTCCAGAATGTCATGGACCTATTGGTGAATATGTTGGATGTGCTCAATGAAGTTGTTTGCCTTATCTATTTTGGATTGGACATGAGCCGAATTTGTGTGAGTAGCTGCAAATGGCATGGCCACATCAATGGGACATAGTGGCTGGAATCCCAAGCCCACCTGAAAAGGGTTGTGGCTAGTCAAGCTATGGAGAGACCGGTTGTAGTTGTGCTAAACATAGGGGAGGCTCTCGTCTCATGTGCATGGATTCTTTAAGTTGTGCATGCGCAGAATGTGTACGATCATCCCGTTGAAAACCTTTGTCTGGCCATCAGCTTGAGGATGGAAGGCTGTGGACTTAGTGAGTGTGGTGTCCAACATTGACCAAAGACTGGACCGAAATGTACTAAGGAACCGACTGTCCCGATCTGAGATGATAGATTGTGGGAACCCAAAGTGTACCCACACTCGTTCAAAGAAGAGTTTAGCAGTGGCTTCTGCTACGATATTCTTCTTGTAGGCCGCCATAATGGCCATCTTTGAGAACCTGTCGACGACAACAAAAACACAATCATTTTCATGCTTGGTGGAAGGAAGGCTTGACATGTAATCCATGGAGATGGATTCCCAAGGTTGACTAGGGGTAGGCAGTGGGGTATAGAGGCCTTTCTTCTTGATGGTCGGTTTGGCAATGGCGCAGGCAGTGCATGATCTAATGTACTTCCCGACATCCTGTCGAAGATTCGACCAATATAAATACTTCTGCAGTATTGCCACCATTTTTTTGACCCCGAAAATGCCCAACAGCTCGACTGTTGTGTGCTTCCCAAATCATCTTGGCACGCTCGATTGAAGGAACACAGAGGTGACCCAGGTGGCATAACAGAGCATCCTGGAGGTGAAAATCTGGAACATGCTGACCCTCCAAGAGTGTCTGGTATGTGTGGCCGAATTCCAAGTTGCTTTTGTAGAGAAGTGGCTAATCAAAAGTATCGTGGCAACAAGAGTTGAGCACGATGGTTAATGCCATGATCGGTGGTTGACTGAGGAAATTTGCAACATTATTGGTGCTTCCCTTCTTATACTTGATATTTAAATGGAACTGTTGCAGGTATGTGGACCGCTTCTGATGGCGATCATTTTGGAATTTCCCTTAGGTCTGTATGAACTGCAGGGGTTCGTGGTCTATGTGGACGACCATTTCCTTCCCCATAATGTAATGCTTCCATTGTCGACAGGCTTATACAATGGAATACATCTCTTTGTCATAAGTGGGATACTTCCGGATTGTGTCTGAAAGTGTCTCACTGTGATATGCCACTGGATGCTCGTGTTGAGTAAGGACTGCCCTAATAGCATAGTCAGAGGCATCTGTCTCGACCCCAAATGGTTGTTGCAAGTTTGGTAATGCAAGAACTAGTGCGGAGCAGAGGCGATCTTTCAACTTTGTGAATGTCTTCTGTTGAGATTCAGACCAAAAGAATTTTGCTTTCGCTCCTCCCTTGGTGACTTGACTCAAGGGCCAAGTGATATGAGAAAATCCCAACACGAACCTGCGGTAGAAGTTGGCAAGGCCTAGAAAGCTGCGAAGCTCTGTCAGAGTGGTTGGAGATGGCCAATCCCAAATGACTTGGATCTTAGCTGGATCCACATTCACCCCCTGTTCATCAATAATGTATCTCAGATACTGAACCTGGGTCATGCCAAAAGTGCATTTCTCCAAATTGGCACATAGCTTGTGTTGCCGCAATGTTTGGAGAACCTGTTGGATGTGGTGGAGGTGCTCTTCCCAACTCTGGCGGAAGATCAGGATGTCATCCAAGTATACCACTACAAATGATTTGGTGAATGGCCACAAGATGTTATCCATTAGCCTCATGAAGGTTGCAAGAGCATTCGTCAACCAAAATGCATAACCAACCATTTGAAAAGGCTCTCCTTGGCTTTGAAGGCAGTCTTCCACACATCGGAGGGTTCGATTGGTACCTGGTGATATCCTGACTTCAAATCAATCTTGCTGAAAATATTTTGCCCCCTTCAGTTGGTCTAGGAGGTCATCAATCCATGGGATTGGGTACCTATTATGGACAATGATCTTGTTCAGTGCCCGATAGTCAATACAGAGTCTCCAAGTCCCATCCTTCTTCTGTACCAACACGATCAGGCTTCCACAGGGCAATGAACTTAGACGGATGTGACCTTTTTGCAGCAGCTCCTGAATCTGCCTCTTGATTTCATCATTCTCCAGAACAGAGCACCTATAGATTGGTCCATTGGGTAGCGACGCACCTGGGGTCAGATCAATGGAGTGCTTGACCTGACAGTGTAGAGGAACCCCTGCGGGGGAGGTGAAGATGTCCTCATACTCCTCTACGACCTTGTCCATCTGTAGTTTTTGTGCAAAGGGGCCCTGTCTGGAGGTCATGGCCATCGTTGTCTTCTTTTCTTGGGGGTGTATCATCAAGAAAACAAATTTCCAGGTTTTGGAAATGAGCTTACTGCATTGTTTTGTAGTAACCAAAGAGATGGCGGTAGGCTGTGCTACCTCTGGTATCCTGTACAACTTATTTCCCAAAGTAACAATAACAGCATGGGACCTTGATTCATACACATCATGTCACTTCCATAAGTATGGTTGTTCTAATAATACATCACAAACTTCAAGGGGAGCAATGTCAGACAATACCTCATCCGTGAAGGGCTTGATGTTGTATGGAAGGTGACACTGTTGGCTCACGCGAAGATCTCGTCCTTAATGAAGCCACTCGATGGTGTACGGTTGTGGATGTGCTGCGGTCGGTAAGCCTAGCCGCTTCATGACCTCTACCGAAATGAGGTTCTTTTGGCTCCTGCTGTCGATGATGAGCTGTAGTGGGGAGCCCTTTACCCACATTTGGGAGTGGAAGAGACGCTCCTCCTCCTCTGGATCTTCGGGTTCCTCCTTCTGGATCTTCGTGGTGTCAACGGTGGCGTTGGGCTCTGCATCAATAATTTTCTTCCCTTTGTCATTCCCCTTATCAGGTTCTAACTCAGAGTCCGAACATGCATTTGATTCTGAAACCTTTAGCTCAACACCAGCAATTGCTTGGCTCGACACTCACTTGTGTTGTGAGTGGAGCTCTTATGGAACTCGCACCACTTTCCCGTGTCCTTTTTCGGCTTCACGGTGCTGTTCTTTGCTTGCAGCTTTGGTGGGTTGTCTTGGGCTGCCCCACCTTGGCTTTCTCCTTTGTTCTGAAGTTTGGGGGCACCTTTCCCTTGTTTCGGATTCGTAAATCCAAAGTCTCGCTTCTTCTGTTTAAACTTTTGCTCGACCTTGATGGCATACCGGTATGCCATGCCGAGCGAGGAGATGTTCGGAATTCTATTTTTTCCTGGATGTACTTGTGCAGGTAGCCATGGTATTTGAGTACCAAATGCTGGTCTGTATCCTTGATACCCAACTTTGTGAGAAGGGTATGGAAAATATTGGTAAACTCCGACACGTCTTGGTCCCTTCCCTGTTGCAGCGTGGTCCACTTTATGTATTGATCCTCATAGCTTCCGATAGGGTAGTACTGCTCCTTGATGGCATCCCGGAATGAATTCCAAGTGGGTGCGACTGAAAATAGTGAGCCTGTACTTTCATCCTTCTGCTCGCAATAGGTTTCCCATCAATCCTTGACGTGGGGGGCTACTTTGAGAAGAGTGAAAATAATATTTTCTCGACTGGAAAAACAATGAACAGAAAAATAACCCTCTAACACATTTAACCATTTATAGACGACATCTGTGTCTATTTGACCCTTGAATATGGGGTTTTCAAAATTAACTTGTACCTTAAATGGTGTGGCGTTTCCAGAGTTTCTATTGGAAGTCGATGCGTCGCCCCTGGGTAGCCGTTGAAGGATCTGGGCAAAGTTGTCCATCATCACGTTCCTTTGTCGCTCGAGGGCTTCTTCGAGCAAGATTTTGATAGGATCTCTTGCCCCCTCATCTTTCTTTTCATCCGCCATGGGAGGCCATCGGGATTTGCCGAGGTTGGTCTTGCAAAGGTTCGACCAGTTCAAGCCCTAACTCCTTATATCCCGACCTCATTGGGGACATGCAAAGAAAAATAGAGAAGAAAAGCAGACCGCTCTGATACCACTAATCCAGATTTAAACAGGAACACAACAAATTACAGAGGTGTAGAGGAAATAAAACTTCATTTCATTAATGTAAAATACTGAAATGTGCTTACAAACATGAATGGAAATAAACCAGCTAGGGTGATGGTAGCTTATCTCCGAGAAGAGATGTGGCTGCTACATGCCTTTGAACTATCTTACAATGAGGCTCAAGGGCATTTTTATTATTGAACAATAAGAGAAAACCCTAAACAACCAAAACCCTAACTCGAGGAGATGTAACACCAAGAGTTTATGGGTCCCGTTGGGGTGAGTTGGCAGCCAACTTCTTGGGGTCGCGACTTGGTCATATTATCTCCGTTTGACGTGCATGATAGCCTGTTGGAAAGATCTCTCTGAGGACTACGACAAAAAATATGATTTTAGACAATAAATCGTTGGCAAGTAGATTTCCCAAAAAATGTCGTTTAGGCCCTCAAAACAGCTCCAGAAGTTTAGGACCCAAAAGACTGCTAAAATAGTAAACTGTGCTATAATTAAGGAAACTGAAAAATTGGAAGAAGCAATGGTGGGGGTCCAAGTGGAATTGGCGGGTGGCCACCAATATCCACCTGGATCAGAGACAGTGGGCAACCTTGCTTGACCTCGATATTGCTTCTAAAACTTTCAGAAATGCCTGCTGAAATTCTAATTTTGACTTTCACATCTTCATACAATCTATGCACATCTGCTCTCAAATGTTTAGGAACCCCAAGTTCCTCCATTCTCTACCAAATTTTATCCCTAGGAACTGAGTCAAACGCTTTTCTGAAATCAACAAAGCAACAAAAGGCTTCTTCCTTTTTCTCTCAAACTTTTTCAATGATGTGCCTTAAAGTTATGCAATGATCAACTGTGGAATGTTTAGGTCTAAAACCTGCTTGCCCTTTAGCACACTTATCTCTTTCTTCTGCCCACTTGCTAATTTTGTTTTCTAGCATGCTTCCAAATAACTTTGCAAACAAAGGGTTTATCATGATGGTCCTATAATTGGAGGGATTATTGACGTCACCGCTCTTGAAAAGAGGTATTGCCAGACTCGTTGACCAATTTGTGGGGAGCCCTTGCTGTATGATGTTGTTGAAGATTTTTGTAATGTGAGGTGCAAGAATATTTGAGCCCCACTTTAGATATTCTGCTTGGAGTTCAGCTAAGTCTTTTGCTTTTCCAACGCCCAACTTCTTGATACCCATCTCTACCTCTTGTACTGTGAGGAGTTCAATATCAGTGTTGACCAAGGGGGGAGGATCAACCTTGAGAACCTGCTCATAGAGTTGTCTTGCATAATCAAAACATTTAGATGTTGTAATATTATTTCCAATTTGTATCTTTTTCGGTTGGAGCTCCTTCCAAAATAATTTGGGATTATTTTTCCCAAGGAAGATTAGTTCTTCCCTCCTTGAAACCATGAAATTAGTCTTTTTCTTGCTTAATAACTGCTTGTATGATTTGAGCTTTATGTTATCCTTGTTTGACTCTTTCCACATTCTCCTTGCCTTTTTGCATTCCTCGTCAAACCAAGCATTGACCGGAAAGCAATTTGTTTCAGACTTCTTAATTTTTGTTCTTTTGCACTTTGCAAGTGCGCATTGAATTAAATGTGTTAATTCATGACTATGAAGGCTGTAAATTGTAATTTTCTCATTCTCAAAGAGCCTCTCTAGCGTCATGTTGAAGGTATTACAATTTTTTGGCGTCAAAAGAATTCTGCCCTATGGGAGATTTTGTTGGACATGCTGAATTTTTGACTCGAATTTTTTTTTCCAATCCAAGAGAAACATAAATAAATTGGCTTGTGATTTGATTTCAAATCCCATAGCTGATCTCCAACCAAAACTTCTTCCATTTTCTCACACAAACCATGCGAGCAAATTAGATAATCTACCACACTTGCTCCATTGTAAGTATTGCAAGTGAAATTACCGGACTTTACCCATCTAGTCAAGCCATTACAAATGACTAAATCAAAGGCCCCACATAGAGTAAGCAATTGTTCACCAAAGAGATTGCAACCCTTGTCCTCTGAAATTTTTTCCCACTGATGATTACTTTCTTCTGCAAGCCAAATAGGGTCACAATCATCTTTACAACAAAGAGTGCTAGCTTGCTCACTTGCAGTCCTAGCATTGAAATCACCCACTATAAGGACTTCACCTGGCTGCGAATATATTGCAATATCCGCTTTTAAAGCTGCAAATGGATCTTTGTGGTCAAGCCCTCTACCTTTGTAGATTTTTGAAACCTGTGGTGCAAAATAACATGATGCAATTTTGATGTGGTTTCCATTTTCTGATATTTTAAACCAAATGAATTGCTTATTTGAGTCTTCTTTTTCTAACTAAATAAGACGACTTTCTTTCTCCCTTACTAAAACCATGATACCCCCGTGCCCTTTACCATTCCCTGCTGCCTTGTTCCACATTGCCATCTTACAATATCCTTCAAACAAAGGTGTCTTGCACCCTTCATGCTCATGTGTTTCTATGAGGCAAATTATGTCTTTATTTTCCACAATAGGCCCTAACCCAGGTCCCCGTCTCCATGGGTAATCTCTGCAGTTCCAACAAACTAATCTTAAGGAAACCTGGGTATGACTTGATTGATATTTATTTTGACATGCAAGACTCACATTTGAGTCTTTGTCCTTGTTTTCCCATACCGACCTTGCTTTTTGATTTCTTGTTGAAGAGTTTGTTGCCTCTTCTTTATTACCATCTTGCTGCTTTGTTCTGGAAGGAGGTCCAAATTGCGCTATCATAGCTTTGCCTTTATAAATCCATGCTCTCTTTCCTTCATCTCTTGCTGCCTTAACCTTTAAAATTTCATCCCTTCTTTCCTTCTATTGTTTTACAGTTAAATTTTCTTCTAGGAAAAAACGAGAACTCCTCAAGAAATGTTTTTTGCTTAGAATAATATATTTATCATGCAAGCTAGGCATAATGACTTTTATGGGCCTTGCAACCCCTCTTTTTTTTTTTTGTTGATAAGTGGGTGAATCCTGAAAATCACACTTACCCTATGGCTGAGAGGCCACGATTCAGGGGCATCTAAGCCGTCAAAGTCACTCGGGGATCGCACCTGGCCTGAGCCGCACCAGCGGAAACCATGCTAGATTTTTGGTATTGGCAAGACTAGAACCGGTGACCTTTGCTTACGAAGCACCTTAACAGCGCACTCCTTCACCGACTGTTCTAAATCTCTTTGATCTTGCAACCCCTCTTTCACTTAAAAAGATAAACACTTTTAATTTTGAATTTGTTTATAATAAACCGCTTTTGAATTTTCTCAATCTATTTCTATTACATGTGAGATATAATTTTCATATAAACTCCAATTATATATATATATATATAATATATATTATATACTCATTTTCCATACCCAAGTCTTCATTCAATTCTCAATATATTTTATAACAAAAATTCAAAACCATAATGTCATACAAATTCTTTTAACACCCAAATCTTAAATTCAATTCTCAATATATTTTATGAGAATCCAAAATCTTAATTCAATTCTCAAGGCATTTTATAACAAAAATTCAAAACTATAACGTCACACCAGTATTTTTAACACCCAATTCCTAGATTCAATTCTCAATGCATTTTATGAGAATCCAAAACCATAACATTATTGGATAACTTACCCACATTTTTTTTGCTATAACTTTTCTAAATTCACTTTAATCTTTTTCCCAGCTGTCCGTACCATCAGATGACTTATCTACCTTACCGATAGAGTTTCTGAAAAGTTGCTTTACTCCTTTCGAACAGTGGTTGCACCATGCCTCTCGTAGTTAGTTGGGAAACATCATTTATCTAACAATGGCAGCTGCATGACGGATGCTCTAACTCCTCATTGTACAAGTTCCAAAGGCGAGTTAATTCCGGACCTCTAGTGCAAATTCGCGAGGTGAGAACGTGGGTGCTACTAAATTCGGTTTCGAACCAGATCTTGGCCAGCTCAAAGTTGGATCCATTCTGACTATCACAGTAACGGCGATCATACTTATTCAGTACTTCTTTTCAAGAATGGAATTGGTCAATTGATAAGCACGCTTTAGATCTCTTCGTCGGTGCTCGAGGGTTCACAGTCTTCTAACATGGGAGGATCTTCTTGGCCTTCTGCTGCAGAGGTACCATCACATGACTAGCTTGCATTTGAATAACTGTCTGCTTGCATGCAAATACTTAGATTTGGATACTGCATTTTTGCATTTCAGGTTGAGAGAGTTAGAAGGTCGGCAGCTGCTTTGGCAGGATGCGATGTAGAAAAAGTAAGAATGGTCGCCTCTCCATACAGAATTTGTCCTCTTGGCGCTCACATTGACCATCAGGTGACCTACTTAATTAGTTATGTAGTTACCCAGCTAAATGCCTAATTGATCTGCAAGTTAAATTCCATGTTATCGATGAAATGAGCTTATGCGAGTTGGGGCAACTTGTTTTTAGTTAACACTAGATATGGTTTCGGTGTTTCAAGGATGACTATGAAGTCTGTCTGTGGCATCTGTCATTGGATTCTTCGGTACATGCTATTTGCAGAACAATTCCACAGTCTAAAATTGATAAAACCGTTTATGTATTCTTCTTCTTTTTGAGGCGTGAGAAAAAGGATTCCAAAATATAGCTGACAAATATATTAAAGATCGACTTATATGTATTTCTGGGCCGTTTTCTAGGCACACAGATTTGAGCCCTCCTCTTGGGTGCTATATTGCATTGGTCGAGAGGTCTGGTCCACTGCAATAGATAATTCCCAACTATCATGGTCGTTGTGTTAATTTAAAATTGGGGTGTCCACAGATGCAGTCCTACTAACACCATCGGCATGACAACTCATGGTCGTGGTCGTCAATGCTGAAAGACCACTGTATGTTATTGTAGTCGTAAGAATCATGGGAACTTTACCTTAATTAAATAAACAAGATTTTTAGGTGTTAATTTGTACTAAAAATAAATAAATAGTCTTTATAATTCCGAGCTGCAGATTGCATGGATCAAGGCCTCAATCATACAGGGAGCTCAGCCTACAACTCTGCCCTTTATCATGCATCTACTTAACAATGTATGGATCACGTGTTTTACTTTTTCAAAGTTACCAGAAGAAAGGGTGGGTGCTGATATGAACTAGGTGTACGAGTGTTAGATTCTCAAAATCTTAGGATTCCGGTTTTATGGAAATTAAGGATTTAAAAAATACGTAGACATATAATATAGACATGAAGGAATAATTCCTATATTTTAACGATAAAAGTTACAAAACGGAAATCGATTCGACACACTACTATAGCCTTCTAGAAGCATCTTCGATAGTCCTTTTAGGGATTAAAGTTAAATATAGGTGTTTTTATTTTTTTCCTTTCTGGATATTTTTGTTTCTCCTGAATTCTAATCAAGGAATTTTAGAAAATTTTGCAACTCATAGACAAATGATAATATTCAGTATGGGGTTTACCCTAGATCTGTCTCTTTCACAAGAAACAAGTGGGAAATATATTCTAGTTGGATCTTACAAGGATGCCATGAGCCTAAAAGGATTGGACACGTATGTTAATTTTTAATATCAGTTCTGATTTATTTTTCGAAACAATTATTTATGTCCATAAGTTATTTCACCCAGTAAAATCTTCTTCTTAAACTGCTGAAAATAAATACGTTGGTATTTTAACCTCACAATTAAAATTTGCAGAAAAAATAAAACAGAAAATCAGCCACAAAAGAGCAGAAAATCAAAGAACCAAGAGTGGGAAAATCAAAGAGCGCTGACCAGATACATCAATGACCTAGTGTTGACCATATAAATAAAAGAACCTATCAGTTGCCAGTACAATGTGGGATCCACCAACTCTAACTCAGAAGCATTCAACTTCCTCAAGCTGGTAATCATGGGTGTCGACATAGGCCTGCAATCCACCATCTCGAATCTCTTCAGGATTTCAACTGCATACTTCACTTGTCCGAGGAAGATCTCACTTGTTTGCTGCCGCACCTCCAACCCCAAAAAGTAGTGCATCATGCTGATGTCCTTCATCTCAAACTTTGCAGCTAGGTCTCTCTTGCACATCTCTATAAGCTTCTCTGCCCTTGTAAGAAAGAGGTCATCCACATAAAGTACCAGAATGAGTGGATCGTCACTAGCTAGTATATAGTATAGGTTGGGATCCACCTCACTCTTGGTGAAGCCCATGCGTCGCAGATACCCGTCAATGCTCGAGTACCATGCCTTAGGTGCTTGGTCGAGAGTCGAGACCATACAAAACCTTCTTTAACTTGCATACATGAGAATCTCTACCATGTGCCTCAAAACCCCTTGGTTGCTCGATATACATTTCTTCCTCTATCACACCATCGAGGAGGGTTGTCTTCACATCCATCACCCCATTTTTGAAGTAATAGACACAACAACCCTGATAAAAGTGTATCTGGCAATTGGAGCAAATGTCTCCTCATAATCCACTCCCTCCTTGTGGGAAAACTATCGCGCCACAAGCCTAGCCTTGTACTTCTTGATGTTGCCATCTGCAACATGTTTGATCTTGAAGGTCTATCTCAAACTGACCACTGATTTCTCTTCTGTCCTAGGCACAATATCCCATGTTAGTTTTTGTAGCATCAAACATGTGTTCTAGTCTCGAGTTGTGTTAGAGAGGCTAAAGAACACAAGATCTCCAAAACCCAGAAAAGGTTTCGAGAGAAAACACCTAGAGACAACTCAATCAAGTTAATTAATCAATAATTAAAAAATGCCTAAGTCTAACTTAGGAAAAGTGATTAATTAATAACAATTAATTGAGAAAGGTGAGAATGCTCTAGAAACTCACACGGATTGAATTAGAGATGATCTTAGCCGTTGATGGAGATCTAATTCACCAACAAGAGATTATAAGAGCGGGACGACGGAGAGCGAGTTCCTTTGCAGATCGAGCTATCCAGCTATAGAGGTCGAGTAGCGAAGAAGAGTTCGAGCTAGAAGGGAAGTAGAGACAATAGGGAGCAGAGACAGTGCTTCCGGAGGAGTTTCAAGTTCCGTAGAGTCAACAACAAAAGGGTTGAGTTTTCGTTAGTGAGGTTGCGCAGGAAGCTTCAGAGGAGGGTTCAATTTGACTGGAGAGAGGGTAGACTCAGTTGTTGGTGGTAGGGAAAAGTTCCTGAAGGCCAAGCGAGTCATTCTTAGAGGCTGAGTTGGGAAAAATGACAACATCAGAGCAGTTCCAGAGGCACTATGAATTGTCCTGCGCAAAGGCAGCGGAGAGGCTGACGCAGGGGTGTTTAAGCAACCAGTTTGAGCCAGTTTCAAAGCTGAGATCAGAGTTGGGTGAGACAAAAATCGTCTTACTAATTTTTGGCCAAATTATTATGCTAAGGATTGCCAGTTTGGCATCCAGATTTTTGTACTCAAATTTCACTGTTGCATAATAAAGTAAACCCTCATTCACTACATTGATTTTTCCCACATTGGGTTTTTCTGAGGACTTTTGTCCAAAAATAACGGTGTCAATTTTATTGTGTGTGTGCTCTATTTTCTCAGTTCTAGATTTATTTCCGCCGTGCATTTTATTTTTGGTGAAAATTGTAGTAGTGATTTTATTCGTTATTTGCCGTAATAACAAATAAACTGCACATAATAATATTTAGTTAGAAGAATAATTTCCAATTGTTGCAATAGTTGGAAATTTCACATGGTATTAGAGTAGTTTGAAGATAGATCTGAGGCTCAGTAATGAGGGAGAAATTTTGAGAATTTATGGGTTTGCGCAAACCACCAGTAGCAAGTGCGAATTAGTGGAGGCAAGGTTCGATTTTCAATTTGCAGGAAGCAGATAATTCGTAGTTAATTTGGGTGTAGTTGGTTTGCAGCAGGTTTTGCAACAATAGATCAACACTGGCCTGAAGAGAAAAAGCACACTGAGAAAGGAGTTTTCCAAAATCTTCCTAAGGGTTTCCAGATCCAGTTTGCTGGAGGAAATCTGAGTTTTCCATAACAAAAGGTAGTAGCAGAGCCAATCTATGCATTCCAGGAGGAAGTGCGTGTAGCAAAGCAGGAAAGGGAGGAGATTCCTGTTTATTTTCCCAGATTTGAGTTTTGCAGAAGTGGTCTCAATAGGACTTCGAGATCAGGATAGGCTTGATGGTGTGAAAATTTCATCTATTGCAGCAACAGGAAATTATTCTCCTAACTGTAAATTTAATTAAGGAGTTTATTTGCTACGACAAACAATGAATAAAATCACAGCTACAATTTTCACCATAAAAATTCTGCGGAAAACAAAATGTTGGAAACTGAGAAATTCTATCACACACTAGAATTTCGACATCGTTATTTTTGGAC
Organism: Pinus taeda; assembly: GCA_000404065.3. Taxonomy (NCBI): domain Eukaryota; kingdom Viridiplantae; phylum Streptophyta; class Pinopsida; order Pinales; family Pinaceae; genus Pinus; species Pinus taeda. Next base: position 56,598 of record APFE030166673.1, on the reverse strand, counting down.
AATTGTCCCTGGAAAAACCCAACTTGGGAAAACCAGTGCAACAGATGAGGGTTTTATTATTATTCTTCAGCGACAAATTCGAGTACAATAATATGGATGTCAAATTGACAATCCAATATGAGAGAATCACTGGCAAAATTATTCTGAGGTATTTTCCTCACCCCATAGCTGATTTCAGCACCCGAAATTGGCCCCTTAGCAATTCGTACCGCCTATTGTGTCATCCTCTGCACATTTCTTGCGTCGACCTTGGTGCTGCTGCTTCCAAAAACTTCTGAAATCTACAACTTTGCTTCTCTCTGGCTCTGGAACTGATTCACTGGTCCTTCTGATCAAAATCCCGACCACCATCTACTGAATTGATTGCTCCTCCAGCTAGATTGAACTTCTTTGTTGCTACTGCCTGTGCAGTCCCTCTTGGCAAACTCGCACTCCCTTAATCTAACTCTTCCTGCACTGAGAACCTCCACCAGAATATTGCTTCACTCCTCTACCACTTGCTACTCGATCTCTGGCTCGCATCCTCCGCTGATTCACTCTGCTACTGGAAAATCGATCTGCATAGATCATTGAGTGTCTGCACTGGTGTGTTCTCCATTTACCCATCGATTTCTTCTTATAATTCTCTATTGGAGCACCAACAACCAAGATTAGAACTTAATTAAGGGCCCAGATTAAATCCTTGTCGATCCTTGTGAGTTTTTGGATGATTCACACCTTATGTCAATCAATAGTAAATACTGATTAATTAACCATATTCCCTAAGCTTAGACTTAAGAAATATTTAAAAATCGGCTAATAATCTAATTGAGACACTTCTAGATGGAATCTGCAAAAACAATTTCTGGGTTACGAAGATCTCATGTGTTTTAGCCTCTCCACAAAGTTTCAGGATTAGAACACCTCCGATGCCTACAAAAATTAACACTCCCTCTTAGCGAGAAAGGTGTTATAGTGCACTGCTGCTACAACACCCTCTCTCTGTATCACCTCTCTGTCACGCTGCTGATGTCTGGCTACTGCCCACCAACCACTGCACAACTCTGATGCTACATTTATGTTGTTGCTGACACTGTCATACTGCTTCGAACCCTGCATCTACACTGCAACTCCCTCTCATTTGTTGATGCTGCAACTGCAACTAAGAAGCATCCAAAATAACCTGCCCCTACTATTGAAACAAGTTCTCCACCATACCCATACGTTCTCTGAAATAGACGAACTTAGCTCTCCCTAGAGCTTTCGTGAGTATATCTGCAACCTACTCTTCTGTGGGAACATACTGTAGCTGGACCGCTCCACACTGCACACAATCTCTGATGAAATGACACCGCATATCCGTGTTTTGACTTGTCATGAAACATTGGATTCTCAAAGAGCTTAATGCAACTCTAATTATCACTGTAGACACTGGTCGCCTCCATCCTCTGCCTGAACAAGCTTATTAGCAACTTCCAAATCCATATAGCTTCACACGTAGCTGTACTTGTTGCCATATATTCCGCTTCTACAGAGCTCAGTGCTACTGACTTCTGCTTCCTGTTACACCAAGAAACCATTCTTGATCCAACGTTGAAGCAATACCCAAAGGTACTTTTCCTGTCCACTGAACGGCCTGCCCAATTTGCATGTGTGAACCCACATAGTCTGACATCATCCCCTCGGGTATATCTCAACCCATACCTGACTGTGACATGCACATACCTCAAAATATGCCTCGCTGCTACCCAATGTACCCTCTTCGGTTCTACTATAAACTGATTCAGGGTATTGACTGCGAAGCATATATCTGGCCTAGTGTTGACTAAATACATGAGGGAACCGATAAGCTGTCAAGGTGGGGTCGACATCCTTGTCATCTGATGCACCTATCTTCTTCTGGTTGGTGATCATGGGCATAGACATGGGTCTAGAATCCTACATTCTGAACCTCTTTAAAACATCTGTAGCGTATCTTCCTTGCCTAAGGAAGATCTCCCCGTCCTTCTTCCAGTCCTGTATGAACGTTGATGATCCTGTCAAGAAGAGATCATCCACATACAATACTAGGATGAGTGGCTCACCCTCTACCATCAAATAGTAAAGGTTGGGATCTACATCACTCTTGATGAATCCCATTTGCTCCAAGTAGTTGTCAATCCGACCATACCATGCCTTGGGAGCCTGATTGAGCCCGTATAGAGCTTTCTTCAGTCTGCACACATGAGTGCACCTCTATTGAGTCTCGAAGCCCTCTGGTTGTTCTATGTACACCTCTTCCTCTATCACCCCGTTCAAGAATGTTGTCTTGACATCCATCTGGTGAATTTGCCATCCCATCTGAGTTGCTAGGGATATAATTGACCGAATAGAAGTGTATCTGGGAATTGGGGCGAAGGTCTTCTCATAATCTATCCCTTCTTTCTCTGCATACCCCTTTGCCACGAACCTAGCCTTGTACTTCTCCACGTTGCCATCTGCAACATACTTGATCTTGTAGATCCATTGAGAACCTACAATTGACTTGTCCTTAGGCCTCGACACCACCTTCCAAACCTCGTTCGTCATGATAGAGCTGTATTCTTCTACCATGGGATCTACCCACACTTGATGTCGTGCGGCTTCCTGAAAGCCGGAAGGTTCTGCAACTTGAGCTACCAATGCTTGATATCTATTAAGCTGTTTGCGCTCTCTCTTGTTCGTCGTAGGAGCTCCAATAAACTCCTCTGCATCTCTTAGTATCTGACAAACCTCTCTGCTAGCTCGACCACTAGTAGTGGGAGGTTCAACAAGCTCCTCCTTATCTTGCCTTTGTTGCTCTGTCTCCTGAGATCTCACTGGATTCCTTGCTTCTGAGGAAATGCTAGTATTGGTTACTATAGTGGATCCCTGTGACTGTCCCACTGGCTGCCCCTGTTGGTGGGCCAATGGAGCTTCAGTTTGCTGATTCTGATTACCTGCAAGCATCTCACGAGATCTCTTGAAATCTCGATCTTCCATGAACTTTACATCTCGTCTCACTACAATGTTCCTACTGTTAGGAATGTAGATCCTGTATGCCTTGGAGGTTTCGCTATACCCAACGAGAAATCCCTTCTCTGCAGTTTGATCCAATTTGGTGCGCTTTTCATCTGGCATGTGGCAATAAGCAACACTGCCGTAGATCCTGAAGTGACTAACTTCTGGTTTCTTCCCTGTGAAGACCCCTTTTGGCGTTTTCTTCCCCAATGCTCTATGAGAAGTCCTGTTCTGAATATACACTGTTGTGTTACATGTCTTTGCCCATAAAAGCTTGGGCGAATCCTGGTCATATAACATTGCTTTTGCAACACCAACTATAGCTTTGTCGATCTTCCATGAACTTTACATCTCGTCTCACTACAATGTTCCTACTGCTAGGAATGTAGATCCTGTATGCCTTGGAGGTTTCGCTATACCCAACGAGAAACCCCTTCTCTGCAGTTTGATCCAATTTGGTGCGCTTTTCATCTGGCATGTGGCAATAAGCAACACTGCCGTAGATCCTGAAGTGACTAACTTCTGGTTTCTTCCCTGTGAAGACCCCTTCTGGCGTTTTCTTCCCCAATGCTCTATGAGAAGTCCTGTTCTGAATATACACTGTTGTGTTACATGTCTTTGCCCATAAAAACTTGGGCGAATCCTGGTCATATAACATTGCTTTTGCAACACCAACTATAGCTTTGTTTTTCCGCTCTGCTACCCCTGATTGTAAGGAGTTGTCCATTCTCTTATGATGCCTTCCTTCACACAAAAATATGTGAAGTCTTTATCAACATACTCTCCACCATTACCTGAGCGAAGCACCTTGATCTTCTTCCTTGTCGCATTCTCCACGAGAGCCTTAAACTCCCTGAAACAATCGAAGACCTCATCCTTGGTCTTCAAGAAGTAGATCTAGGTTTTCTTGGAATGGTCATTAATAAAGGTGATGAAGTATTCGACATCACTGAGAGCTCTAGTGGACATCCGGCCACAAATATCTGAATGTATAAGTCCTAACACACCATCTGCTCTGTTGTCACTTCTTGGGAATGTTGCCTTAGCATACTTCCCAAACACACATCCTTTGCACACATCATCGTGTTCTATGCCAAGTTCTGGAACCCCTGTTACTGTCTCCCTAAGCATCTTGGGTGCTCCATGGTGTAGATGTCCCATTCTTCTATGCCATAACTCATTCAGTGCCTTCCCACTGCCACTGTCATTACGTATTAGTGCCATTGGAGAGTTGAACTGCAATCTGTACAATCTGTTGCTTCGAAGTCCAATCTGTCTTACCCTCTTCCAGCTCGAGTGTTTGACGAACACTTTCTTCCCTACGAAGTGGATATCATATCCCTTATCCTGTAACTGGGATACTAAAATCAGGGTCATACCCAATCCTGGCACATGCAATACATCTTTAGTGTTGGTGCTTGCTTCTGACTCCCTTTGAAAATCGATGGTACCTATCCCTATTGGATTACACTTCGTTCTATTTCCCATCGTAATCTGGAAGTCCATTTGCTCCTCCTTGTAGCTAGAGAAATATTCTCTAACCCCTGTAATGTGAGCTGACGCTCCACTTTCTATATACCAGACACCCTGTGAAGCTGAGCTTGATAAGCAAGCAAATTCATCCTCTAACCTGGAAGACAAATTTAAGCCCCCTGAATGTCAATTTTGTCCATGATCATACTTGACAATTCTGTGTGCTATTCCTCTTCCACCTGATACAAATTTTGCTCTAACTGTTGCAAAATCCTTTGGGCCCAACCAAGGAATCTGCTCAGCGAAAATCTAAGTTGCTGCTGCTGCTCCCTTTGACTGCCGGAATCACTATTATGGGCAAATTGATTTTTCTGCCAACTGGCAATTGAAAATCGAACCCTTTGCCCAACAATTCGATTTGCCTGTCTAGGTACTGTGCAACCTCTCAAAATTTCGGCCCGTTGCTGCCTCTGAACAACGAAATTCTCTTCTTTGCTGCAAAGCTTCCCAGCTAATCACTCGCGCTTTAATACCATGTGAAAATTTCATCTATTGCAGCGACTGGAAATTATTCTCCTAACTGTAAATTTAATTATGCATTTTATTTGCTACGACAAACAATGAATAAAATCACAACTACAATTTTCACCATAAAAATATTGCGGAAAACAAAATATTGGAAACTTAGAAATTCTAGCACACACATAAGAATTTTGACATTGTTATTTTTGGACAATTGTCCCCGAAAAAACCCAACTTGGGAAAACTAGTGCAACAGATGAGGGTTTTATTATTAGTCTTCAGCAACAAATTTGAGTGCAATAATATGGATGTCAAACTGACAATCCAATCTGAGAGAATCACTGGCAAAATTATTCTGAGGATTTTTCTTCACCCTACAGCTGATTTCAGCTCTCGAAACTGGCCCCTCAATAATTCGTACTGCCTTTTGCATCAACCTCTGCGTCGTGCTTGTGCAGGCCTTGCTACTGCTGCCTCTGGAAACTTCTAAAATCTACAACTCTGCTTCTCTCTGGATTTGGAACTAATTCATTGGTCCTTTCGATCAAAATCTCGACCACCAACTATTGAATCGACTACTCCTCCAGCTAGATTGAACTGCTCCGCTGCTGCTGCCTGTCCTTGCATAGTCCCTCTGGGCAAACTCCCATTCCCTCAATCTGACTCTTCTGACACTGAGAACCTCCACCGGAATACTGCTTCACTCCTCTGCCACCTGCTACTCAATTTGTGGCTCGAATCCTTCTGCTGAATCACTTTGCTTTTGGAAAATCGATCAGCCTAAATCACTGAGTGTCTGCAGTGGCGTGTTCTCCATCTACCCATTGATTTTTTCTTATAATCCTTTGTTGGAGCACTAACGACCAAGATTAGAACTTAATCAAGGGCCTAAATTAAATCCTTGTTGATCCGTGTGAGTTTCTAGATGACTCACACCTTATCTCAATTAATATTGATTAATTAACCATATTCCCTAAGTTTAGACTTCGGTAATATTTGAAAATTGGCTAATAATCTAATTGAGACACTTCTAGGTGGAATTTCCAGAAACGATTTATGGGTTATGAAGATCTCATGTGTTTTAGCCTCTCCACAAAGTTTTGGGACTAGAACACCTTTGATGCTACAAAAACTAATAGATGGAGCCTCTAACTTTTGTATTTATAAAGCCAACATGACTTTCTTACTAGGTGAGCATGGTTTGAAGACGTATGCAAAAAGAGTTATAGCCATACCTATAGATCTGCAACAGCTAGAGAACTACAATAAGGAGATGGCCAAGGCAAAGAGGATGATCCTCGATGGAGTTCACGATCATATAGTCTCACATTTAGCTAGCAAGAATACTACCAAAGAAATGTGGGATGCTGTATCAACGCGTTTCCAGAATCCTTTCGAGAACCGGAAGATGTTCTTGAAAGAGAAGCTGAGGACCACCAAGATGCATAAGGGTAAATGAATCACTCCTTATCTCACTAGAATTCATACTGTCCGAGATGAGCTTGCAGCTATTGGAGAGACACCTCTCGAGAGTGAGCTAGTGCATACAACTCTCAATGGTTTTGCTAAGGAGTGGGCAACTTTCGTCCAAGGTATTACTGGACGAGATCAACTACTAGGATGGGATTGATTGTGGGCCAATTTCACTCAGGAAGAGATGAGGCTTGCTCTGGTCGAGAGTAATATCAGTGGCAGCAGTAGCAAAGGACCGAAGAGTGTGAAAGACGAGGAGAATGTGTTGATTTTTGGTAGCATCGGATGTGCTCTAAGCCTCAAAATTTTCAGGGAGGTTTGGACACATGCATTCCACAATACCCATAAATTGTTTTGGGAAATTCCACCCGAAGACAATTTTATTAAAATAATTAATTATTTTTAATGGGTGCCTAAGTCTAAACTTAGGAAATTAAAATAATTAAAGGGTATTGATCTAATTGTGGGTGAAACTTTTAGAAGAAGATGAGGATCAAGCCAAAATGATCCGAGCCATTGATTAGGATCTAATGTGGGCCGTTGGTTATCAACAAAAGGATTATAAGAGGAGGCTTGAGGGGCATTTGGAACACAACATCCAGTTGAGATCAGAAGATCGAATTTCTAAGGCACAACAGCTGCCGAGAGAGAAATTCGAAGTGATCTTTTGCAGTGAGGGGCAAGGATAGTTCTGGTTGGAGATTTCTCTTTATCTGGGAATACTCAGCAGAGAAGGCAGAGAGAGATCCGGGAGAGGCAGCGTTGAGCCCACGCAGAGCCAGTGTAGCCTGATGTAGAGGCAGCGCAAAGCCAGTGTAGCTTGATGCAGAGGCAGCGCAGAGCCGATGTAGCATGATGCAGAGGCAGTGCAGAGCCTTGAGGAGGTCCGTAATTTTGCTGGAAGGATCGATTTCAGAAGTTGGAAGCCGGGTTGTGAGATCGGGAGGTGGAATTCAAAGTTCTTGGGAGGAAAATCGATCAACAGAGGGAGTGACGCTGTCCCTAGACACTGTGACGCTAGGCTAATGCAGAGGCAGCGCAGAGGCAACAAGGGGCAAGCCATTCTGTGGTTGAATCAGTCAGATCGCCTGTGATAGTGTGAGGTACTTCTCACTATTCTTTTGTCAGTGATATTCTCTATATTGGATAGCCAGCAAGGCATCCAAAGATTGTATTTAGAACTACTCCATAATAACAAAACACTCAGTTGCTGCACCGATTTTCCCACATTGGGTTTTTTCGGGGACATTTGGCCAAAAATAACTGTGTAGATGTGTGTGATATTTATTTCTCTCCTGTGTTGTATTTAGTTTTCGCAGTTTTATTTTGGTGTAGCCTGTAGGCTACAGTGTATGTATTTCAGTATTTGTTGTAGAAAACTGCAAGTAACTTGTTCAATTAATTTAACAAGTAGGTGAAGTATAATCAGTTTGCTGTAGTAGGAATCGGGTAACTGATCTTTCACAGAATGTAGCCTTTGCATTGAAGGGGAAGGCAAAGAAAGATTCCAGTCAGGGACAAAGCTCAAAGAGGGAAGAAAAAAAGAAAATAGATCTGTCGAAGATCAAGTGCTTCAAGTGTGGAGTTTGGTCACTACAGTACTCAGGGTCCCAAGAAGAAGAAGGACAAACAGGAGAAGCAGGAGCAGGCAACAACTTCGACAGAGATCGATAATTTGTCCAACAGGTTGGAGGACGAATTCGCTTTGTATGCAACTATACCTCTAGGAGAGAGGTGGGGAGATCTTGAGCTCTAGTTCCCAAAGTTACAAAGATTTAGGTAGGATCAATGAAGGACAACATCAGATAGATGTTTCCTTGCGGATCAATATCCTTGCTACAGGGGCCCACAATCTATAGTAGCAGATGGATCAGTGTTAGCATGACACAGCCAAATCTCGAGGGGCAGTTGCAGAACTAGATGCAATCAGTTATTGAAAGGCACAAAATCAGTCAGGGCGCAAACAAATACTCAGTAAATAGTGCAAAGGCTAGTTGTAGAGATAGTTGATTCACAATTTATTTCTTGGTTGCAATAGTTGCAGGAGCAGCAACAACATGAGATCAGTTGTAGCGTAGAGTGGTGTTGGTAGCAGTGCATGATGGCACAATGCAGTGTCAACAACAACGTAGATGCAGGGCGGTTCAACTATAGAGTGGCGGATGAATCAAAGTATGCGTTGTGGCTTGGTGGGCAGTGGCAGATTGTCACTCATGTCAGACATCAACAACGTGAGGGAAGATGTTACAAGAGAAAGATAGAACACCTTCCTCGCTAACAGGGAGTGCTAGTTTTTGTAGCATCGGACATGTGTTCTAGTATTGAGTTGTGTCAGAGAGGCTAAAGAACACAAGATCTCGAAAACCCATAAAAGGTTTTGGGAGAAAACACCACAATTCAATTAAGTTGATTGATCAATAATTAAAAATGCCCAAGTCTAACCTAGGAAAATTGATTAATTAACAACAATTAATTGAGAAATGTGAAGATGCTCTAGAAACTCACATAGATTGAGTTTGAAATGATCTTAGCCGTTTATGGAGATCTAATCATGATCGTTGGTTCACCAACGAGAGATTATAAGAGCATGACGATGGGGATGGAGAAGACACATTTGAGGGAGAGCGAGTTCCTTGGTAGATCGAGCTATCCAGTTGCAGAGGTCGAGCAAGGAAGAAGAGTTCAAGCCAGAAGGGACGCAGAGACAGATAGGGAGAAGAGATAGTGATTCTGTTATGCTCTTAACCTGCAAAATGATACCCAAATACAGAATATGCGAAGAAAAGATACCCAGAACACAGAATAGCAAAGGTTTTATTATTCAGAGAGAAATGTTCACTAGCCTCTTAGAGGGGGCAACCTCCAATAGAGCAGAGCTCGATTACAAAACAAGACACGATGCTCCTCGCAGGGAGTCTCTATCCCTTATATATGACTCCTACATGCAATACCACAGGCCAATACCGTGGGTTTTATTAATACCATCTATCTAATACTACGGCCCATTTGCAACTAACTG
>APFE030166673.1:24806-41160 GCA_000404065.3 Pinus taeda | reverse complement strand
GTTTATCTATGGCGAGGCTTCAAGGTAGCTATGGGGCTTCCTATATACCTAGAGGGTACGTGGAAGACAGTCCGTGGCGGTTCTGTCTAATGCGCTACTACTCGAAGGGGTACCCACAGGGGTTACAAGGGAGTCCAACAGACGTGACCACCTCTTGTATTTCCTGCGTGCATGTCTCCCCAAATCCGCAGGTTTATGCGCTCAACGACAGATTCCGTGGTTTAAAGACGCCGAAACACGTCTCGAGCCGAAATTTTTTTTTGCTAAGAAATGGAGATCCCACCGGCCCTGGAAAGTGCTCTGATACCACTTGTTATGCTCTTAACCTGCAAAATGATACCCAAATATAGAATATGCGAAGAAAAGATACCCAGAACACAGAATAGCAAAGGTTTTATTATTCAGAGAGAAATGTTCACTAGCCTCTTCGAGGGGGCAACCTCCAATAGAGCAGAGCTCGATTACAAAACAAGACACGATGCTCCCCGCAGGGAGTCTCTATCCCTTATATATGACTCCTACATGCAATACCATGGGCCAATACCGTGGGTTTTATTAATACCATCTATCTAATACTACGGCCCATTTGCAACTAACTGTGGTTCCGTTATTAATTGCGGATTAACCACTTACAATTATTAATATGGGCTTTATTGACTCTTGACTATGACATGATCCCATTACATAAATAAGGGGGTTAGGGTGGGACCCTAACAGATTCCGGAGGAGTTTCCAGTTCCGGAGAGTCAGCAGCAAGAGGGCTGAGTTTTCCTCAGTGAGGCTGTGCAGGTAGCTTCAGAGGAGGGTTTGATTTAGCTGGAGAGAGGGTTGATTCAGTTGCTGGTGGCCAAGAAAAGTTCCAGAAGGCCAAGCAAGTCATTCTTAGAGGCTGAGTTGGGCAGAATGACAACATCAGAGCAGTTCTAGAGGTAGTACGAATTGGCCTGCACAGAGGCAGCGTAGACGCTGATGCAGGGGTGTTCGAGCAACCAGTTTGAGCCAGATTTGGAGCTGAGATCAGTGTCGGGTCACAATTTGTTCTTATATGCTATGTACATGTACAAGCTTCACATATTCAATGTCCAGTGGTTTGGATTTTTCGTTTTTGCAAGAACACTTTGTGGGATTCTCCCCTCTTCCCTAGAATGTCCAATGAGGACAGTGTCAGCTGCTAGCTGCAAGAGCAGCTGGTAACCCTGAGGGACTCAACCCAATTTGAACCTGTGACTGATGGCCTCCCCATTGGCAACACATGCCTTTGGTGGATGGTTCAACAATTGAGGTAACTATTGGGGCTTAATGGTTTGAATATACATTTGTCATTGATGTACATGAAAATATACTTTAAAAAAAAATTAAAATATAAGTATGTTATGTTTTTTCATATGGATTGCTCTTTTTCCTGTTTTGCTACAGTTCGATAACATTGGTTTTCCCCTGTACATTATGCAAATTGTTAATTAGTTAGTGGTGTCAAATTTTTTATTTTATTTATTTTTTTTAAAAATAAATTAGGTATCTTGTTTTTATTTCCTCCAATTTTGTACTCATTCTGTTGGAAAAATAATGTAAAACCAACATATTGGGGAATGTCTAGAATCTAGATACTCTGGGAGATACAAGAACAATTATACAATGGGTTTGGGAAAATTTTGTATCATGGTACCTACAGTTGATGCTGATACATTCTACAATACCATTGTAATGCCAGGAGTACATTATACCACTAAGTTTACTCGTCACTGCCATGGTTACTGCAAAATGAACTAATGACTCCGTAAACTTTGTGGCATGCCATCAGAGGAGACAGCCAGGGCTAGTTTATTAAACTTCAATTGTTAGAGATTGTCTTTTTATAAATGTTATCAGTGGTGATTTTCACAATGACCTGTTTATGCAATTGTGAATATCAGTCATCATATGGAATCTTTTGCAAAATCACAGTTCTAAGTTTCTGATTTTTTCGTTGACTTCAGGGTGGGACTGTGACGGCAATGACAATAAATAAGGGCATACTTTTAGGCTTTGTCCCCTCAGGAGACTGCAAGGTAATTCCTGAAATTGTGGTCTATAAAGGTTTTCCTTGTAACATGACAGTTTCAATTTAATCCTGTTTATGGCTGGAGAGTTTTGAACTGTGTAGTCGTCTACGCTGAAACATGCTATGCAAAAGCTTCCCTGCGTTTGTTGTTTCCTTATTTGCTTGGATTCTAGTCATGAAATCAATTGTTCAAATCTCTCATTGTACTTTATCTCATGGAAAGAGGTATTTTTGTCATGGCCCTAAATAACAACTACAAGACTACTGTAAACACTAAAGACAGAATTAGCTTTAGACATTTTTAATGTATTGAATCATAGCTTAGAGTCATGGGAATAGAAAAAATACTTTGGTAAGCAATGTAGGTTGCTTTGAATCTAGAAGTGTGATGCAAGATTACATGCAGCATAGCCAAGCTCAGAAAAAACCAAAAAATTTGACATTGAGGTAGCCTTCAGTAGAATATTTTGTTAACTTTGATAAAAAATAACTTACTAGTTTAAGTAGGGCTGAAGTAGGCCTATTTTTTTCACTAGTACTTGCCTTCTCTTTTATTGCAAATTCTTGTTCTTCTTTTCTAGAGAAATCCCAAAATCTTTAGGGTTTTCAGCCTTTGAATCTAGAAGTGTGATGCAAGACTACATGCAGCAGAGCCAAACTGAGAAAAAGAGAAGAAACTTGACATTGAGGCAGCCTACACTAGAATATTTTGCTGTCTTTGATAAAAAATAACTTGACTAGTATAAGTAGGGGTGAAGTAGGCTTCCTTTTTCACATCAATACATGCCTTCTCTTTTATTGCAAATTTTTATTCTTCTTTTCTAGAGAAATCCCAATATCTTTAGGGTTTTCTCCCCATAACTTGAATGGCGATAAACTTAATATATGAATTTCAACTTCAAAGTTTATCGTGACCCATCATCTTGGAGTGCCATGAAAGGATATTATGCAATAGTGCAATTGCAATTCGATTTTAGCTTCTCTATTGCAAGATAAAACAATGTGCATTGTATTGAGGTACTTCGTCTTTGTACCTTTACTTTTGATATACAATAATACATTGCATTTATTATTTTCCCTTGTATGAAGAAAGGATTGTTTTCATAAGTGCATCATGATAAGCACTAGTTTGGCCTTAGGATCTGTGATTATTTACTATATGAGTTTAAAAGGACACATGGTCTTAAATGACCAACTTATGACAGGAGCCTTCAGATGATATATGGTCTTAAATTACAAAATGTGCTTCTGATGATGAACAATCCTAAATGAACACTTGTGAAAAATATAAATTGATAAATAATCTTATCTGCACAAATTTATTTACCATTTCAATGACCAAATGTATAGTCTCAAACGACCAACTCTATTTATATTGTCTTAAATGACCAATATTATTCAGTGTTTTTTCTGAAAATACATTTTACAGAATCTCTTTGGCCAGGCTGCCACACTATTAGTGGTTTATCTATGCTGTCAAAGTGACCCAGGACTTGCACCTGGTCTCATTGGCACCCACTTGGGTGGTTTTGAACCCAGGTCTCCTCATATGCTTTTTCACAATCTACCTAAGGAAAGAGACGGTTGGATGAAGAAAGAAGATAAATCTAAGTTTCTAGAAAACATAAATAGGCAAGAAAATAAGTTCTCCACAAAAATAATAACCAGAAAAATTTCTACAGTGGTGAATCCGAGAATATGAAAGAAGAAGATTTCAATGATAGTTACAATAGTGATGATGAAACCAATGTAATTTGTGAAGTAAAAGCTGACCATGAAGAAGATTTTGGGCGGAAAGTTTCATTAGCTGCTCTTACAGGGATCACCTAACCAAGGACCTTAAAAGTCAAAAGACATGTTAAAAAAAGTAATGTTACTATACTTAGATTCTGAAGTATACACAAGTTTATTGATATCATTGGTGGTAAAAAGATCAACTTATTTGTTTACTCCATCAAATATTTCCAAGTTATGGTTGCAAATGGACAAAAAAAATTAAGGTATACGTAAATATAAGAAAATATCTCTATCTATACAAGTTTTCAATGTGCAATCTGACTATTATTCATTACCTCTAAAAGGAATTTATATTTTTTTATGAGCATAATGGTTAATTGAGCTGGGTGCGTTCGCTATGATCCTTGAGTGATGATTAAAAACTTAAAGTGGGAAGGAAAAAACGATGAGTTAGAAGGTTTTACCCCCCTAGTTACTTAGATAATTTTATCACAGAGAATGGGAGAGATGATTTGAAATGGGGCCAAACAATGCATTCAATAGACCATATTCAAGCTTATAGCCCAAACATGTAAGTGATAAACCCAATTCAAGCAAGTAAACTAATATTTCAGAAAGTGAAGTAATCAAATAATAGATAATTGATGAATGAATGTCAAAGAGTACATGTGTTATTAATATACATTCAACCTAGCACTTGGCAACTAGATATATATGGGCCGATCACACACTTATTAATAATTGCTACTCTAACCTACATAATTAGCCTAAGTAATGAATGGTTATGTTCCTTACAAGTCATCTTCTTTCACTAAGCTTTGTTCTCAAAGTAGAATTTAGAGAGTCTATTGGGGCAAATGACTATGCATTCTTACACGATGTCTTCAATTGGATTCCATTGGATTTAAGGTTGTCAGAAAGAACTTGCTTGACTCTGTCTCAGCCTTTCTCTAGGTTCTTTTTAGGATCTGCATAGTCTTTTGGGATTGTTCCAAATGGTCTCCTCTATTGGAAACCTTGATGCTACTCGGTGTGAAGTCTTCCTCCTTAGGACATTGCCTTGGCATTCCTTTGGAGTTTATTGTTGTATAATTTATGCATTTTCCCTTGTAATTCAAACTTCATTAATTTCTTATGAAGATTGGTGTAACTGAACCTGTGGATGTAGATCCGCTGAAGAAGTACAACGCTGAGATGGAAAAGGCCAAGAGGATGATCCTAGATGGAGTCAAGGATCATGTGGTGTGCCACGTTGTTAGCAAAGCAACTGCTAAGGATATGTGGGATGCTTTGGCCACGTTGTGTCAGGGATCTTCCGAGCAGCGGAAGATGTACTTAGAGCAGAAGCTGAGATCTGCTCAGATGTAGAAGGGAGAATGTGTGGATCCATTCCTCACGAATTTGAAGGAGACCCGTGATGAGTTGTTGGCTGCGGGGCATACACCTCAGGATTCGGAGTTAGTGAGACTAGTCCTCAATTTTGTCTCGAACGAATGGCAAGTTGTTGTCCACAGTATCCTGGGTAGAGCAGCATTGCCAAATTGGGATGAGATGTGGGTAGCTCTAAAACAAGAAAAGCTAAGGAGAGACCCAGTCAAGGTCAAACTTGATGGAAGTTGCAGCAGCAGTGGGATGAAGCCCAACGTAGAGGAGGAGAATAATGCAGCCCTTGCATCGAAGGGGCAGCAGGGGCAACAAAGACGAAAGAAGGACGTCTCCAAGGTGAAGTGTTTCAGATGTGGCAAGATGGGCCACTATGCATCCCATTGTCCTTTGAAGAAAAAGGGAAAGGATGAGAAGCATGATCCTAAGGTTGCAGCCGCAAAGATCGAACAGGAGGAGGAGTTCGCTATGATAGCCAAGATATCTCCAGGAGGGAGGTGGGCTGATATAGAACTATAGTTCGATAGAGCTACAAATGGGCAGGATCCTTGAGGAGCCCACTGCTTGGATCATCACCTTGTTACAGGAGCCCATGATCAGTAGTAGCAGGATGGAGGAGTTTTTAGTTGGTGCCATGGAGTATTTGAGCGACAGATGCAGTAGTTAGCAGTGCCAGAACTTGAGCAGCGCAGAGTAGCGAGGCAACAATACGTGGAGGCACAGTGTAGAGCTTCAACATCGAGGCAATAGTGCGTGGAGGCACAATGCAGAGCTTCAACAATGCAGTAGCTTCATAAGACAACGTGGGACTAGCAGCAGTCAAGATTTCAACACCGAGGTGTATCCACAGGATACTTGTCCAGTTTTTGGGTGTTTTCATTTGCTTCTTTCAACAACTAAGTTGCAGTACAAATGCAGTGTTAGCAGTGGCAGTGCTAGCAGCATAGAAGATGCAACATTTGAGAGGGAGATGTAGTACAAATGTAGCATTGGTAGTGGTAGTGTCAAAGGCAGCAGTATAGTTGCAGCAGCAGAGCAGTAGTTGGTGGACAGCATGTTAGACATCAACAACGCAGAGGACGATGCTTCAGAGTTCGATCAGTATGCAACAACGTATATTGCAAGAGCACATTCCTCGCTAAGAGGGAGTGTTGATTTGGGTTAGCATTAGATGTGCTCTAGGCATTAAATTTTGCAGGGAGGCTTGGGCACATGCATTCCAAATAACCCAAAAACCATTTTGGGAAATTCCACCCAGAGACGATTATATTAAAATAGTTAATATTTTTAATAGTCTTTCTAAGTCTAAACTTAGGAAAATTAAAATATTAATGGGTATTAATCTAATTGTGGGTGAATTTTCTAGATAGAGACAAAGATCAAGTCAAAACGATCTGATCCTTTGATTAGGAGTTAATCTAGGCCGTTGGTTGCCTAACAAGAACATATAAGAAGGGGCTTGAGGGTCATTTGGAAAATACACCAAGAGAGATCAAGAAATCGATTTTCTAAAGTGAGAAGTTCTCAGGAGGAAAATTCGATTGAGGAGATTTCTTACAGTTGAGGGGCAGGGATAGCTTCTAGAGAGTGATTTTCTTAGCCGGAGAATCATCAACAGAGTAATCTAGCAGTGGCAATGCTAAGCCAGAGTGGCTAATGCAGAGCCATGCAGAGGCAGCGCAAAAGCCAGTGAGGAGTTCGAAATTTGTAGAGGGAATTCGAGTTTCAGAAGCCGGGAGCCGGGGTGTGAGACCGGGAGGCAGAACTCGAATCTCCTATGCAACAAATCAACTAGCCAGAAGAGGGACGCAGTCCCCAGAGAGCTTGACGCTGGGCTGATGCAGATATTGTGCAGAGGTAGCCAGAAAAGCTGGGGGCAATCAGTTTGGGGCTTCATCAGTGAGGATTTCCTGTGATAGTGTAAGGTAACCTCACAATTCTTTTTGCTAGTGTTTCTCTCTGTAACTGAATAACCCTGTGAGGTATTCAGAGATGTATTTAGAATTTGCTACTGCATAATAATAATAAACCCTGAGAGCTACTGCACCAGTTTTCCCGCATTGGGTTTTTCCAGGGACATTTGTCCAAAAATAACGGTGTCCTATGTGTTTGTATTTCCTTGCTCAGTTTCTATGTTTCAGAATCATATTTAATTTGGTGTAGGTTGCTTCAGTAATTTACTTCAATATTTCAAGAAGAAATTTAAAATAAGTTTGTAATGTAATTTACTATCTAGGTGAAGTAGATTCAGTTGGTTGTAGTACGATTCCTGAGATTGTTAGATCTAGGAATTTTCACACGACAAAGTAACAAATAAATCACACTGCAATTTGTTCACAATAAAATTGTTGCAGAAAATAAAAACTAGAATTGAGAAAATAGAGCACACACACACACTAAAATGACACTGTTATTTTGGACAAAAGTCCCTAGAAAAAATCCAATGTGGGAAAACTGGTGCAACAGATGAGGGTTTTATTATTATTCTTCAATAGCAAATCTGAGTACAATAAATTGGATATCAAATTGGCAATCCTCTCCTGAGAAATCACTGGAAAAATTATTGAGTGAATTTTTCCCTTCTCCAGAAGCACTCCGACAACAAACTTTCCATAGAAACTGGCCCCAAAATACTCCCGCGCAGGCCTCTACGCAGATGTTGCGCAATCCCTCACACGCACTCCTCAGATTTGCCTCTGATTCAGGCGTCCAGCGTGTTGCTGCCTCTGGAAGTGATTTTCCAACCCTCGGGAAAATTATCCTGGTCTTCAGCAACTGAATCGACCTCTCCTCTAGCTGAATCAAATTGCCTCTTTGAGGCTCTGCACTAGCCCCTGCACAACCTCCTGTGGAATAAATTCGACTTCCTTTGGCTGACTCTTTCGGCAATGGAAAACTCCATCGGAATCTTTGTTGCTGCTCCTCTGCCTCTGCTACTGATCTCTGGCTCGAATTCTCCTCCTGGCTGAATCTCTGCATTCTGGGAAATTCGATCTACCTAGATGGCCCAAATTCTCTTCTTGGTTCAATCTCTGCTCTCTGGGAAATTCGATCTGCCTAGATCACCCACTAGCTCGATGTGTCTATCTCATACCCATCGTCCTACTCTTATAATCTCTTGTTGGTGATCAAATGGCCATGATTAGATCTCCATCATCGGCTATGATTGTCTCAATCTCAATTCGTGTGAGTTTCTAGAGCATTCTCACTTTTCTCAATTAATTCCCTTTAATTAATCGATTTCCCTAAGTTAGACTTAGGCATTTTTTTAATTATCGATCAATTAATTTAATTGAGCTGTCTTTGGGTGTTTTCTCCCGAAGTTTTTTCTGGGTTTTGGAGAATTGAGATCTTGTGTTTCTTAGCCTCTTTGACCAAAGTCGAGACTAGAACACCTGTCCGATGCTACAAAAACTAACACTCTGTCTTAGCGAGGAAGGTGTTCTCTCCCATAACATCTTCCCTCGCGCTGCTGATGTTTGACAACTGTGATGACATGTCACTGTCCACCAAGCTACTGCGCATTCTCTGATTTATCTGCCACTTTGTAGCTGAACCATCATGCATCAGCGCTGCTGCTGACACTACATTGTACTCCTGTACTGCTGCCAACACTACTTTGTGCTGCAACTGATCTCACACTGCTGTTGCTGCAAATACTGCAACCAAGAACAATCTATACTGATCTCCCTCAGAATAATAACTGGGAAATCTCTCTTACTTCCAGCAAATCCCACATCCAGTTAGTGTCTACACTTGAAATTTGAGTAAACCTATAAGGAGATAAGCCAAAATACAATTAAAAAAATTAGTTTTTCTTCTTTTCCCTCCAAAATTCATAATTGTTATTTTATTATTTTAACTATTATTTTATTATCTTTCCTTAGGAGGCCACTTTTAGGCTGAAATTTCTTCTAATGAGAATGTCAAGGGAATCTAAAGTTGGGGATCATGTGTTTTTAAATGTGAAACCAAAAAAAGGTCCATGAAAGTTGGGAAGTTTTACTAAATTGACAACCATATATTGCACTCCTTTTGAGATCCTAGATAGGATACGACTTGCTACATGTATGCTTTCATTTCTAGCCACCATAAAATTACATAATGTGTTTTATATATTCTATTCGAAAAAGTATGTGCAAAACCCTAACCATGTCATTGGCCAGATATTGATTCAGGTGGAATTGGAAGTAGACTTCCAAGTATAACTAGTGTGCATATTGGATAGGAAGGTTATTGTGCTTAAGAAAATGATCAAAGGGTAGGTAAAGGTGCAATGGACCCACTACAACCCTAAAGAATCAATGTGGGAGTTGAAGGATGAAATGTGGGAGGCATATCTACATTTATTTTGAAAATAAACTGATGTAAAAATTTTGTTGTAACAATGTATAATGGTGATGTGCAATGAGGGTAATGCAAAAGCTAGGGGTAGAGGAATGTAAAACCTTAGTTTTGATCCTGTGTTTAGTGTTTTGTATACACATGATGAATGGCTATAAGTTGTGCTACCCACCAAAAGTGGGTGACCCCATATGAAATTTTTTTCTCCATTCATCTCTTCCAGCAAGCCAGCCAACAACCCCTGACAACCACAACTAGTTGATGACGATGTGCCATTCATATCTCTACCACCTGCATTAGTCGTATGTTCCTCACCCATCTAGCAAGAGCGCATGTTGGAAGGTGGGTTTCCAATCAAAAGGTACTTTATTCATTTTGTAGTCAGGTGCTTATGTGTTAATTTTAGATAACAATGGTATGTTCTATGCTTAGCACAATTTACTTCAATGTTCCTTAGCAGCCCACTGACAATTTCCAATTATTTAAGTAGCAATCACATAAACCATTAATCACATTGACAGTAAATGCAGATAGAACATAAAACAAATGGAGAAGACAAGCCAAGACAAGAGGACACCAGATTGGCGGATGCCAGGGAAAAACCCTAATGTGGGGAAAACACTTTGATCAAATCTTGTTATTATTATTCAATAGTTCAGTAGAGAGAGAGTACAAAATTCAAATAAACTAGCGCAATACAAAGTCAAATCAACACTGTCAAATTCTGCAGCCAACTGCAGTCAAACTTCAACCCTAACCAGAAAGTCAACTTTAGTCAAAGCAATAGTAAAACAAATCCTTTGAAGCTC
This sequence comes from Pinus taeda, assembly GCA_000404065.3. Taxonomy (NCBI): domain Eukaryota; kingdom Viridiplantae; phylum Streptophyta; class Pinopsida; order Pinales; family Pinaceae; genus Pinus; species Pinus taeda. The sequence goes on along the minus strand of APFE030166673.1, from coordinate 30,846 downwards.
GGTCAAAGGCAGTCCAATTTGGCCTCCAGCAATGGTCAAAGTCAACACAAAACAACCACAAAACTCTAGTCAACCTGTGGTCAGACTCGCGGTCAAACATGCCTATAGTCAATGTAGGTCAGACAACTTCAAAATCCTTGATTTCTGTGCCAGTCAATGAGGCCTAGAGAAATCGAAATTCTGCCCTCAAAACCACAGTCAAATTTGGTCAAACCGACCTCAGTCAACGCTTGTCAAACAGTTTGAAATTTTGCAATTTCGGTTTTGTGATTTAGCCCAGAAATTCGTCCTCCTAGCCGCATGTGTGAGAGAGGGAGAGGCTACCCAAGCTGTATGAACCAATCTGATGAAGAGAGAAGAAATGTGTGAGTGAATGATGTCCAAATGAGGTGTGAGGTCTCTTTTATTTATGCACTTTGATGTGGGTGAAGAGACACATCTAATGGGATTCTTGAGCCTACATTAAGCTGAGGCTGACCTGAACAATTTGCACGTGTGGTCATAAATTCAAACCACACTTCTGTTGTCCGAATGAGATGATCTTTATATCAATATTGGACCTCTCGAAAAGAGGAATCCAATGCAATCATCATCTCCATCAAATGAGCTGTCCCAAGGTGGAATTTGGCCCTGGTTGCCAATTTTAACACTCCCTCTCAACTAGGGAGAATTCCACTTGCCAATCCATCTGTCATCATCATGCCATCCTGTCGTCATGTACCATCTCTGTCATCTCTGCTTTGTTCTACTTTGCTAAACCATGAAGTAATAATGAAGAAGAAGTGACCAAGGATGAGTCACAAGACCTTACCACTCTCCACTGACAAAAGTTAGTCCAGAGGTAGAACCTCAAATGATCCCAGATCAAGTTGTTGAACACCATGCATCCTAGTCATAGGGAGTACAACAGTACATGACGCGTCCATTGGTAGTGCTATGGTCCGTAACCACTCTTCCCAACTCATTGGCTAGATGAGAGGTACTTCCCATGAGTCCCAAACTCCATGGGTAGGATGTATGCTGGGGCATCGATAGGTGAAGGTGAACCACTCATCCTGCTCATATGCCATAGGAAAAGGTGAACCACTCATCCTATGCATATGTTAATCGTAGGGGAAGTTGAACCACTCATCCTATGCATATGTTAATCGTAGGGGAAGGTGAACCACTCACCCTACATACATGTGTCTGCAATCATAGGGGAAGGTGAACCACTCACCCTACACACATGTCAACCATCATGGGGTATCACAGGGGAAGGTGAACCACTCACCCTGTACATAGCACACCACTAGCGGAAGGTGAACCACTCACCCTATGGTCACTCATACCTCCAAGAAGTACCCCAAAGCCCCCAGGAGCTCCCAGAGCTCAGTGTCCAACTCATGCGAGACCCTCATAAGAGGGTTTTTCCACGACAACAAGACTCTCAGGGAAGGCTAAGAATTTGACCTTCCCTAAGGGCTTTGTGAGAATGTTTGCGACCTGCTCATCTATCCTGATGTGATGGAGCCTTATTGCTCCTTGTTGTACCATATCCCAGATAAAGTGGTACTTGATATCAATGTGCTTGGAGCGGTCGTGCAACACAGGATTCTCTAAAAGGCGAATCCCACTTTGGTTGTCATAGAAGATCACGATGGTATCCATCTCGTGCTCGAATAGCTCACTAAAGAGCTTCCTCAACCAAACAACTTCACAACAGGCCATATTAGCAACAATGTATTCGGCCTCATCGGTGCTTAAAGCAACCGATTTGTGCTTTCTGCTCATCCAAGATATTGAAGTAGACCCCAAAGAGAAGCAACATCCAGACGTGTTCTTACGATCCACCAATTGCCAGCCCAGTCAGCGTCAGTATATCCATGTAGCCTCAAATTCCTAGCAGTGTATCTCAAACCATAGTTGATTGTGCCACAGAGATATCTCTAGAGATTCTTGGCAACAATCCAATGTATGTGATGAGGCTCGACCATAAATTGACTCAATGCATCAACAACGAAGCATATGTTTGCTTGAGAGTTTACCAAGAACATCAGAGCCCGCACAAGTTGTCGATACTTGGAAGGATTTGCCAATGCGGGCCCAACAACACTTCCACATAGCTTCTTGAAATTGAGTTCTATCCCAGTACACACAAACTTGCATTCCAACATACCACCTCTCGACTAGCTTCACAATGTATTTTCGTTGAGAAAGGAAATCTCACCTGGCTTTTGCCAGACCTCCAAGCCTAGGAAATAGTCCATCAAACCTAGGTCTTTCATCTCTAATTTGGAAGCCAACTCCCTCTTGCATTGATAAACGAGAGGGTCTGCACCTCTGAGAAAAAGATCATCCACATAAAGAACCAGAATGAGAGGCTTGTCCTTTTCAACTTTTAAGTATAGGTTCGGGTCAACTTCACTCCTTGTGAAACCCAACTTTATAAGATAGCTATCAATCCTCTCATACCAAGCCCTAGGGGCTTCCTTCAACCCATAGAGGGCTTCTTTCCACCTGCATACATGTGTCTTTCGGTCTTGAACTTCGAACTCCTTAGGTTGCTCTACATAGACTTCCTCCTTAAGCGAGCCATGCAAGAAAGTAGTTTTGACATCCATTTGGTGTAGGCTCCATCTTTGAGATGTAGCAAGAGCGTTGATCTGGGGTAGCATCGGATGTGCTCTAGCCATGAAAATTGGTGGAGAGGCTAAAGCACATGAGATCTCCAAGACCCAGAAAGGGTTTGGGCAGATTCTAACTGGTTTGGGAGATATTAAAATAATTAATATTTTTAATGGAGTTCCTAAGTCTAAACATAGGAAAAATAAAATATTAATGGGTATTAATATAAAACTGGGTTAGAATGTTCCAAAAGACATGGATCAAGCCAAATCTAATCTTAGCCGTTGATTAGATATTTAATCTCGGTCGTTGAAGGACCAATGAGAAAAGTGGAGGCTTGAGGGTCAGTTGGAGAACACACTAGAGTGATCAGATCATTCTATTCTCTAGAGTGGGGTTTGCTAAGAGAGATAGAATCAATGATCAGCAGCGAGGGGCAATGAACACATAACAGAGAGGCAGAGTTGGTACCAGAGAGATAGCGCAAAGCCCAGAGAGGTTGACGCAGAGGTAGCTGGAGGCTATGTAGAAGCAGCCAGAAGCTACGCAGAGCCAAGAGAGGCCAGCGTGTGAGACATAGAGGGTCTAGGGGCTGACGCAGAAGCTCCAGAAGCTAACGCAGAGGCTAGCAGAGCAGATGCAGGGCCAAGAGGCGACATTGGGAGGATTTCGTGGGACACTGGGAGTTGGTGAGCCGGATAGGGTGATGCAGTCCCTATTAGAGTGATGCAGAGCAGTGGAAGCTGCAATTGTTGCTATGGGATCGTTCATCTAGTGATTTATCAGTCGGAATATCTGTCTTTGAGGAGAGGTACTACTGCCGAGGGCATTCTCTGTTGGGTGAGCCATTTCTGGCACCCTGGTTGTATTCTGAAAACTGCATAATAATAAAACCCTTTGAATAGCTACACGGTTTTCCCGCATTGGGTTTTTCCAGGACATTGGTCCAAAAGTAACAGTGTCACTTGTGTGCTTGTTTACTTTCAGTTGATGATCTGTAGATATTGATACTGTACTTGTGTTTATTTTCAGTATTTACATGGTATATAACTTGTTAAGTAATTGAACAAGTAAGAGAAATAAACTAGATGGTATAGGAAGAATTTCTGATGGGTTAAACTTAGAAACTCCAACATGGTATTAGAGGGTGGTTGCAGATCATAGGATAACTGAAGACATCAACTGAGCAGAGCATTCTTCAGCAGATTCAACTGTCCTGAGTGAAAGAGTTGATCCTTGCAGAAAGCGACAGAGGAAGGAGTGACACAGAGAGACTGCGTCATCAGTTCGAGCCATGGGGAGGGTCAGCGCAGAGGCAAAGAGGAGCAGATCTGACCTATCTAGTGCCCGGTCATCTTTCTCAGTCAGGAAGGATCGACGTTGTGGCCAGGAGGTACATATTTTGCTGGTGTTAGGATTGTGCAGAGCCAAGTGGCTCATTCCTTCAGTTGCTGGGGCATAGGAGGCTGTGAGTAGTTTGCGGAGCGAAGCTGGTGGGGTACTGTGGTCAGAACAGTACCTAACAAGGCAAGACCAAGGTGGAGGGAGTTGCTACTGAGGCAGATTTCTAGCCAAGGAATCCGAATCAGTGTCAGATGATCAGAGTGGGGCAACTTGACGTTGGCAGAAGGATTTCCAGAAGGGAAATCGAGACGCAGAGGGAGTCGAATAAAAGACTTCCAGGAGGGAAGTAGAGAGACTCAGAGGAGTCGATAGAAGAGCAGAGGGATGGCCGTGAATGGGTGGAGGGATCAGGATAGGCTAGATAGTGCGTCCAACTTTGTGGTTTGGAAGGCTAGGATCCTGTCCATTCTAGACAGACATCACATCAAGGGCTTTGTGCAGAGAGTGATAACTGTCCCAGTTGACCCGGTAGCTAATGAAAGGTACGAGGAGGCAATGGCGAAAGCTAAGTGCATCATCCTTGATGGGGTCAAGGATCATGTGGTACCACATATTGCTGAGAAGGAAATGACAAAGGAGATGTGGGATGCTTTGAAGACATTGTACCAGCATACTTCCGTGCAGAGGAAGATGCTCCTGGAGAATCAGCTAAGGGTATATTAGATGCAGAAAGGAGAGCAAATAGATGTCTTCCTCGGTCGATTGAAGGAGATCTGTGACCAACTATCTTCTATAGGGGCCACGCCGAATGAAGAGTTGATGGTAGGGACCGCACTGAACGCAGTCTCAGAGGATTGGGAAGTATTTGTCCAGAGCATACTGGGCAGAACGAGTGTTCTGGATTTGGGGGAACTGTGGGTGGCTCTTCGTCAATAAGATATCAGATAGCTGACCAAGGCGGGGAGTAGTGGCAAAGGGGTGAGAATCAAGAAGGAGGAAGAAGAGGATGAAACTCTAGCATCTGTGGGAAATTAGGAGAAGAGGAAGAAGAAGGACCTCTCCGAGGTCAAGTGCTTCCACTGTGGAGAACTGGGTCACTATGCGAACTAGTGTCCAAGGAAGAAGAGTAAGGGAGAGGCTTCTGACTCGAAGGCAGCGCTGACGAAGGCGGAGAAAGAAGTTGAGGAGGATGACGATTGTGCCATGAGTGCTCATGTGCCACTTGAGAAGAAGTGGGGAGACATCGAGCTATAGTTAGGAAGACTATAGGCGATGAGGGGCAGGATCCTTGAGGCACACAACCTCTTGGATTATACTTGGCTACGGGAGCCCCAAAGAGGAGTAGCAGGATCGACAGATGTGGGTAGAGATGGATGCGGATGAAGCGGCAGAGAGTGCTATAGAGTCCTCGGGCAGCGCGAGGCTAGCAGGATGCAACAGTGCGAGAGACACGAGAGTGTTGCAACAGTGCATGATGGCACATAGAGGTTTGCAGCGGTGTGAGATGCAGTGACTTGTTGCAGCAGCATAGAGGTCAGTAGAGGGAGCACTTGTTAGTGACAGAGGGAGCTTCAACATTGGGAATGTTTCTAGCCTGACAAGGATGTCAGAAGTTGGGTGGATCAGTTACTTACTTCTCAGTAACTGAGTTGCAGTGCAGTAGTACTATGTAGTAGCACGATGCAGCATGATGAGAGGGGGATGCAGTGTTGGGAGTATGGACCAGCAGCAGCAAGGATGCAGAGGGAGTTGCCGTATGGATGCAGCAGTGGGCAGTGGCAGGGCCATGGACAGTAGTACAGGATGCAGTAGTGCAAAGGATATTGGGCTGCAGGCCTAGCATCAACACAGGTACCGATGTCAGATGATCAGTGTGATACTCAATGTGGAGTATTACTAGAGCATAATCCTCGCTAAGAGGGAGTGTTGATATGGGGTAGCATTAGATGTGCTCTAGCCATGAAAATTGGTGGAGAGGCTAAAGCACATGAGATCTCCAAGACCCAGAAAGGGTTTGGGCAGATTCTAACCGGTTTGGGAGATATTAAAATAATTAATATTTTTAATGGAGTTCCCAAGTCTAAACTTA
>APFE030166673.1:12451-24203 GCA_000404065.3 Pinus taeda | reverse complement strand
TGAATACATAATAGAGAGGCAGAGTTGGTACTAGAGAGACAGCGCAGAGCCCGGAGAGGTTGACGCAGAGGCAGCCAGGAGCTGCGCAGAGCCAGGAGAGGCCAACGTGTGAGACGTAGAGGGTCTAGGGGTTGATGCAAAAGCTCTAGAAGTTGACGTAGAGGCTAGCAGAGTTGACGTAGGGCCAAGAGGCAGCGCTGGGAGGATTTCGTGGGACAGACTAGGAGCTGGTGAGCCGGATAGGGTGACACAGAGCAGTGGAAGCTGCAATTGTTGCTATGGAATCGTTCATCTGGTGATTTATCAGCTGGAATATCTGTCTTCGAGCAGAGGTACTATTGCCGAGGGCATTCTCTGTTGGGTGAGCCATTTCTGGCACCCTGGTTGTATTCTGAAAACTGCATAATAATAAAACCCTTTGAATAGCTGCACCGGTTTTCCCGCATTGGCTTTTTCCGGGGACATTGGTCCAAAAATAACGGTGTCACTTGTGTGCTTGTTTACTTTTAGTTGATGATCTGTAGATGTTGATACTGTACTTGTGTTTATTTTAAGTATTTACATGGTAAATAACTTGTTAAGTAATTGAACAAGTAGGAAGAAATAAACCAGATAGTAGAGGAAGAATTTCTAACAGGTTAAACTTAGAAATTCCAACAAAGAGCAATGATGGATCAGATAGTGTTGTATTGGGAAACTAGTGCAAATATCTCGTCATAGTCCACTCCTTCCTTTTGAGAGAAGCCTTGAGCAACGAACCTAGCCTTGAACTTTTCAACACTCCCATCAGCGCCATGTTTGATTTTGTAAAGCCATTTTGAAGTGACCATTGACTTGTCCTTGGGTCTAGTAACCACATCGTAGATGTTATTCTTCATGAGCGATTCATATTCCTCATTCATCTCATCCTTCCATACTTGGTGCTTCATGGCTTCTTCGAACGTACATGGCTTAGATTGAATAATGGTACTCATAACAGCTAAGTACCCTTGGTACTTGTTCGACTTCCTACTCTCACAAAATGTCCCCCTTGGTTCAACATGTCTTTTAGCATCTTTGAGAGTATCTTTGAGCCACAAAGGTCTTTTCTTTGAGGTAGAGGGGTCACCAAGAGGTAGATCAATGGGATCCATCGGGCCTTCAACATCGGGCATACACAGGACAACCAAAAATTCTAAAATGAGAAACATCAGGTTTCTTACTGGTGAATTTTTTTCGGGTGTCTTGTAGCCCACAAAAGTTCCTTTCTTCCCAGATGCATCTAGCTTGTTTCTTTTCTCTTTCGGCACATGAAAATATACGGGACAACCAAAAATTCTAAAATGAGAAACATCAAGTTTCTCACCGGTGAAAACTTCTTTGGGTGTCTTGAAGTCCAATGCTTGATGTGGGCACCTATTTTGAACATATATAGCAGTGTTGGCAACTTCTCCCCATAAGAACTTCGGTAGGCCTTGGTCATGAAGCATAGCAAGGGTAAATTCTATGATTGTTTGATTCTTCCTTTCGGCAACTCCATTTTGCTCAGGAGTATATGTAGCAGTGGTCTCCCTCTTAATGCCAACTTCTCTACAATATTCATTGAATTCATTTGACTTATATTCGGTTCCATTATCGGTCCTCAATATTTTGATCTTCCCTGTTTGATTCTCGACCAAGGCTTTGAAAGAGCGGAACCATTTGAACACTTCGTCCTTCTTCTTCAAGAAATAGATCCATGTTTTGCGAGAGAAGTCATCCACAAAAGTTGCATAGTACAAGTATCCTCCTAAAGATGTTACGTGCAACATACTTGATAGATCAGAATGGACCAATTGGAGAATATTGGTAGATTGACTTTCACTTGAAGGGAATGGTCCCCTTGTATGTTTTCGAGCTGCACAACCCTGACAAACTCCTTCATGATCTATGTTGAATTCGGGCATACTTGTGACCATCTTCCTTACATCAGGTAAGGCTTTGTAATGAAGGTGAGCAAATCTTCACTGCCATATTCAGATTGAAGAGAAGTATCGCAAGTCATAGCTCCCAAAGGACTTCCTCCAACTTGATAGAGACCTTCAACCCTAAATCCAAGTGTAAATGCATCTTTCGGGCTCCTTTGCCAAACACATACCTTCGTATCAACGAATGTCACCTTGAAACCTTTATCTTCCATCGCAAAAATAGATACCGGGTTCTTTTTCAAATCAGGTATATATAATACTTGTTGTAGATGAAGGGTTTGACCTTGATTTAAGTGAAGAGTGACAATCCCTATTCCTTTCACGGGGTAGGTGGCATTGTCTCCAAGTATGATCGCCAAATTTGTCTTCTTTTCAATCAAATTTGAGAGGGCCTCCTTTTACCTAGGGAAGTGCCTTGAGGCACCACTATCAATCAACCAATGATCCAATGTATCCGAAGGAGAGGCAGTGGTGAGGGCAGAAATAAGATAAAATTCTTTTTTCTTATCCACAATATTAGTTTCCTCATACCTGGAGTTTCTCGATCCTTTGGGAGGACGACCATTTCCATATCGAGCAGCGGGAGCATTCCTCTTTCCTCTATTGTTGAACTTGTTGTTCCTTTGATTTCCATTGCCTTTATAGTTGTTTTGGTTGTTGTTGTCATCATCCCTTGGAGTATCTTTCTTGTGAGGACACTCTCTAGCATAGTGGCCAAACCTGTTGCAATTGAAGAAACTTGTTGCTATTGAAACGTCTTCCTTTTCTTCCTTCTTTGAATCCCAGCTTAAACCCTTGACCTTGTCTTCTTGGACCAACATTGTTCTTCCCTTTAGCATGAGCGGAGAAAGCGGTAGGATTATTTCCATTTGAGGGCTTACCTCTTTCCATCATCCTTATTTCTTCTTGAGTACATCTAGCCAATAATTCATCAAAACCTGGAATGTTAAACACATCCCATTCTCTTGTAAGACCTCCAAGTGCAATAAGAGTGAGCTCCCTGTCACCAACAACTTCTCCAATAGATAGGGATCATTCTTGATTTCGGTAATCCTCATGAAGTAGGATTGAATGGAATCTCCTCTATCCATCTTGATGTCTTTCAACTTGTTTTTGAGAAAGAGGACTTGATTTGCATTGTTTACTTTGAACATCCCAATCAGCTTGTCATACATCTCCTTAGATGTTTCCAAATCAGAAATATAGGCAACCAAAGGATTGTGAATGGAATCAACAATAATTTTCTTAGCTTTGACCTCACCCTTCTTGTTCTTTGTCTTTGCAGCAACGGGTGCATTTGAAGGAAGCTCCACCACTATTCCTTTGACATATCCCATAGCATCATTCTCTTCCAAAGTCAAATCCAGAGACATCTTCCATGCATGATAGTCGGATTTGTCCTTAAGCTTGTCCTCGGATTTGAAGCATGATGTAGTCGTCATTGAGGCTATCTCCAAATTCTTGTCCAACAACTTACCTTAGTGATTGCTTTTTCTTACTCTTGCTTGGGCTTTATCTTCACTTGAGCTCTGAAACCATGTTAATTTTAGATAACAATGGTATCTCCTATGCTTAGCACAATTCACTTCAATGTTCCTTAGCAGCTCAATGATAATTTCCAATTATTTCAGTAGCAATCACATGGACAGTAAATGTAGATAGAACATAAAACAAATGCAGAAGACAAGACAAGACAAGAGGACATCAGAGTGGCAGATGCCATGGAAAAACCCCAATGTGGGGAAAGCCCTTTGATCAAATCTTCTTATTATTATTCAATAATTTAGCAGAGAGTACAAAAGTCAAATAGACTAGCCCAAACAAAGTCAAATCAACCCTATCAAATTCTACAGTCAACTGCAGTCAAACTTCAGCCCTAACCAGAAAGTCAACTTTAGTCAAAATGGCAATAAAACATCTCCTTTGAAGCTCGGTCAAAGGCAATCCAATTCGGCCTTCAACAGTGGTCAAATTCAACCCAAAACAATTATAAAAACTCTAGTCAAACTCGGTCAACCTCTGGTCAGCCTTGCGTCAAATAGGCCTATGGTCAATGCAAGTCAAACAACTCCAAAATCCTTGATTTCTGTGCCAGTCAATGCGGCCTAGAGAAATCAAAATTCTCTCCTCAAAACCGCAGTCAAATTCGGCCAAAACAACTTTGGTCAACGTTGGTCAAACATTCTGAAATTTTGCAATTTCGGTTCTGTGATTTAGCCCAGAAATTCGTCCTCCTAGCCGCACATGTGTGAGAGAGAGAGGTTGCCCAAGCTGTACGAACCAATCTGATGAAGAGAGAAGAAATGTGTGAGTGAATGATGTCCAAATGAGGTGTGAGGTCTCTTCTATCTATACACTTTGATGTGGGTGAAGAGACACATCCAATGTGCTTCTTGAGCCTACATTACGCTGAGGCCGACCTAAACAATTTGCACATGTGTGGTCATAAATTCAAAATCACACTTCTGCTTGTCAAAATGAGATGATCTTTATATCAATCTTGGACCTCTTGAAAAGGGGAATCCAATGCAATCATCATCTCCATCAAATGAGTTGTCCCAAGGTGGAAATTGGCCCTAGTTGCCAATTTTAACATTATGCTTGTTAGTATTTGGCCATTTGACATGGATTATGGGGTAACTTGGAAGGAAGAGGGGTTTTGATTGTGATCTTGTTCCCTCACCTTAAATGGGGGGTTAATCTTCGATCCTAGTCCAGTGGAACCTCCCCTAATGGCCCAATGGGTATAGGAGGGGCACTACTTGGGAAACCTCGATCGAGAAAGTGTAGTCCCATCTGTCCCTATTCTATACTTACCACTTTCCATCTTACATTATAAATCCTATACTCCACGTCCCTTCTTCGGTTCAACTGACCATTAGTTCTCTGGGATTTGGCACTGTACATCCTCATAATTGGGAAGGGCTCAGAACTTTGACCTGGGAGGTTGATGTAGCTAAAAGAATAGGAAAAGGCATATGATGGCCAAAAGAAAAAAAGAAGAAGATTAAAATGCAAAGGCTAGCCGAGACATATGCATTAACACATGGGTAAAAGCCTAGCATGAGCTCTACCTCACTCATTATGGCCATCACCCGGTTCTTGAGCAAATGATGCTCTCTCACATTATGAGAAGTAACCCTTGCATGTCCCAACCTCTGATGGGAAATGAGCTGCCTCATCATTAATGGGGTAATAACTGCTATACATCTTACAAAGCAAGCTCTAACCCTTTGAGCTATGAGCAGTAATCCAAAGAAAAATCAAGAAAAAGTAAAAGGCACACAAGAGGGGTTGAAAAATAAAGGCTGAGTCGGCAACTCGTGCATCCCCAATTTCTCCCTCCCCACATCTATACGCTCAGGATGAGGAACCCCATCATTGCTGGTCCTTGTGACCATGGCACTTGGCCATGAAGTTTTCTCCCCTCCGTTCCATCATTATTCACATGATACCTATCAATTGAAGGCTGGACTAAGGACATGTCACTTCCACTTGGGGGCTAGAAACACCTAATAGCGTGGTCTATTAACCACTCCTACCTAGGGAGGTAACACGATTGTGAGTTCAAGGCCTTAATTTTGGAAGGGAAGCCTTATTTTAAATGTTAAATTGCCCATTGCTTTCAAGCTTGGTCCACTTTAATGCAAAAATGATTAAATGTACCTGATGATGTAGTTTCTTGCATTGGATATTATGTGTGATTGTCAGGTGGTTCCACAACCATGGCTTGGGCAACTTAACTGGGCCCCAGGTCTTCCAGAGGAGCATATTGACACCCACAAATGAGGCGTTGAGAGCCATGGAACTGCAAGTAGCAACATAGCATCATACATACCCTTGGGCACCTCCAACACCCACAATGTTCCAACACTTTGCCCTACATTGATGAATTTTTTGGGATGATGCACCTGGACCTAACATGCCCCCATCCGGCTTAGCACTCTTAAAGGGATGGCAGTTGATCCAGGGCACAAAGGAGGATGGTATCACACTTTGATACATGGGAGGGCTAGCACCACCTTGAAAGCCCCCAATGTTGGAGCAAAGATCGACATTTTGGCCACTTGGAGACCCATGAGACCACATTTTGACCCTGAGGATGCAATTTGGGGCCCACAGAGAGATATTGATAGAAACCTAAGGGCCAACCCTTAGGAGATGATTTTTATAGGCCTCTACACTTGGCTTGGCACTAAGAGACCTCAATGCATGCCTCAATTGAGCCTACGCATGGATGACATCAGCAAAATCAGCCCTACGAATTACACGTGTGGGCAATCTTTTATGTTTTGTCTTGCCTGTTAGGTCGGCTTATGACCTAACTTGTGGTTGTAACATTATTTTATTGTTTTTAGGGGCATTAGGCTAAATTAACTCTTCAAACTCCTCATATAAATAGAGGAGAGATTCATTGTAGCAAATCATCATCACACACTTGGAATTTCAGCCTCTTGTGTAAATTCGAGCTTCTTCTCTTAGGGAACAACTTGGATATATGAATGCATTGTGATATTTGGAGAAAATTGTTTGTATTTGGAGCTATTGTCTTGGATCAATGGATGGAATCTCCTGCATGTTATCTTGTAAGTGTGCTTATTGTTGAATATCTATTTCTTATGTCTAATGTATGCAATATATTGAATCTAGGGTTTGCTATTGTGCCCTAATTTGTTGAATATCTATTGAATGGTTTCTAGATGTCATTATTGCATGCATTACTCATCAATAACATGTGAATGAATATCCTAGTGGTGAACTTCAACTAGCTCTCCCATAAAATTCCTTGATCCATTACATAGGTAAGGTTTAGGGTTTTTAGTGTTAGGGCATCAAGAATTCTTCCTCCTTAGCAACTTTTTGGTCATCCAATCAACTCATAGACTCCATTCTCCCAAGGAACAAGGCACTGGCCTCCTTGGTTGGTGATCAAACTCGCTTCTTATCCTTAAACCTTCCTCTCCTTAATTCGACCCCTTTAAGGCCAAGCTCACATACTAGGGCTTGGTGCAAATTCCCAGGCAAGGAGTATTTATGGCATTGAAGAGCCTAAACATCAAGAGGATTGTATTTGCGATAAAATCTCTTCTTTTGGTGGGCATCCACTTCAATCTTGTCCATAAGTTTCTTTGCCCTAGTCCTTTTGCCCTAGGGTAAACCCTAGTTTGGTGTTGCTTGAACTTAGGGGCTTATTTGAGGGTTTCACGTGCCTTTGTCTTGCATAAGATCATTGTTGGAAACCCTTTTTTAACATCTTGACCTCAGGCATGCCTAAAGCTCAACCAATCAGTCAAACCCTAGGTCATAGATTGCCTTTCCTTAGTCTCTATGAAGAAACCGAATTGCCTCCTATTGGAGCCTTAAGCCTATATTGTTTCTTTCTTGTAATAGGGCTCTCCATGTTACTTGGCATCTTAAACCTAGAATATCCTTTAGGTAACTTGTTCACACACTGGGACTCCTCCCATTGGTGAAAGTTTGTAAAGAGCAGGGGATTTTGGCTATGTTGATAGTGGGCCATTACCTCCTTGTTGTCTTCTTGTCTAGTATTAGCCTTGTAGGGTGCCCCTCTCCAAGGCCTACTAGATTTTGCGTCAACAAGCCAAACAAATTAATTTATAACCAGTTATTGAATATTAATAAAATGCACATCACTGCTTAGTAGAGAACGACAAAGGAAGGGGGGTTATGGAATTTGGATCCAGAAGAGGGAAGAGATAGGGGACTTAGTAGGCCAAGGAAAGGACTTTAGTAAGGGAGCTAACCCAAAGTCTTTTAAAAACTATAGTATGTCCTTGATTATTAGCTAATTATGGTTTACCATTTGATTAAGCTTTAGGGAGGGATTAGTTCATGAAGGGATATGTGGCCACTTCATGCAATGTAAAAAAAAGTGACCCTTGCCATACAAGCAAAGTATGATAGTGATTATTGTGATGGTTTGAATTTGGAGGGTTCAAGGGAGAAGATTGAAGGAGACATCCTTTTAGTCATCAAAGGAATGAGCTTACCATAAATTGGAAAATTCATATGCAAACCGTCCTTCATTTGGGAAATTTCCTTAGAGTGAACTGTTGTATACTGAATTTTATCTGTGAAAACTATAATTACAAATTTAATAGGCTGTATGGAATTATATTGGCTGTAATTGAGGAAATTCATCTACATTTGATAATTCTCTGGAATCCTAGTGGTGAGATTTCTTGGCTAGCCAATGTGAGAGCCCTAGAGGAAAGTGTGATAGCTTGAGGGACTACTAAGTAGAGAAGGGGTTCCACTCCAGGTTGTGCAGACTGATGGGGAAGAGGGCTGTGGATTGGGAATTGTTGTAGGTGAACCTTGGAATTGTACTATGAGAAGAGAAATTAGAGCCAACAATAGGAAGAGGGTGTCCCTTGTGTATTCATAGCCTCATCTTGGTGGTGGCCTTTTTTGCTGAAAGAATTGGTGCAACCAGGAGCCTGTTGTTGGGTGGAAGATCCCTCTTCTGTAGCTACTTGGTGAACAATTCCAGATAAATAAGTGTTCTTAATTTTATTTATGTATTGTGTTGAATTTAATATTGAATTGTTATGGTTATGACATGGTTGAATTACTTTCCAATTTCTTCCTCTGACTAGCTATGTTAGCATGCATTTATGTTTTATAGTTTCATGGATAATGGAACGACTACATTTAGGTTGCATAAACCCATATTGTTATGCTTGTTGATAGTAAATGCTGAATAACAGAACAATTGAGTTTTGTTGTTCTGTAAATTTGGTTTGGATTAAATGGTTAAAAAGTACCCTATCCGTAAGTTTATAGAGGGTATTCTGTATGTTACACACCTGATCGTGGAATTGGACATGTTATAGAAGTACATTTTGGTTAAAATCCATTTAACATTAAACTATAGGATCATTACTTGTAGGATCGTAAAACCTTGATATTGTTTCCCACACAGATCTGAGTATAGGCCTAATCATCCATATTGTTATAATACCACGTAGGATATTATATGAGTGCATAACAAAATACCCCAGATACATAAATGTGGAGAGAATAATAAATGTTAGATATTTTAATGGTGCAACAAGCATATGACCAAGAGCCTTAGGTAGACTACTCTCCTTAGATATATTGCTCTTTAGAATTATTCATCCCTCATTGAATTATTATATAGCAGCGTAGGTTGGCTATGGTGGTTTAACCACTTAACCTCCAACCTTTAACGTCTAAATTTTACATTGGTTGCATATCTACTAACCATTAACCTTAATGTATGCAAACATAAAGTTCACATAATATAAAATATACATGAATAATAAGTTGGAGATTGATGTTTGCTCCAACACCTTGCATGTTTCGTTTGTCTGCTTCCTCATGTTTTGTGGTCGTTGTAATGTTTTGTATGTTGCAAGATTACTAAAAAACAAAGTGGCATATGATTGTTGAGGATTTTTCTGCATGTTAATATGATTATAAATATCTTAAATGTCTAGATCACTAATTGATTTTGATGTGCCAAGGATTTTGTTATGTTTACACTTTAAACTGAAAAGAGTAGTGTCATTCATTATAGTTAACCTTTCAATTGATATATTGCTGTCATTTTAGATGGCATAATATAATGAAAAAGGAAAATAATGAATAGGTTGTGGAATATGACTATATATTTTGTGCAACAATAATCCTTCTATATTGCTTTCAATTCGGAATCTGCAGTTGTGGCAAATATGTTTGTACAACATGAAAACGAGGTTGGATTATCATATTCTACAAAGTTCAAACACCCCTTTAGTGTTCTAGTGATTGCACCAGTTGTCCAGTTTTATTAACTTTGCTGTAAGAAAAATTATGGTTGTTTGAGTAATAAAAATTAAGGTTGAATATTTGATACAGGTTTTGCTCCACTCTGGTCAGTTTGGAGGAGAAGTGCAGTTCAGGTTAGATCAATTATGAATTTTGTCTCGCTCATATTGTGCACTAAAATTACTACAAAGGCTTTTCAACTATCATGGTTGTTATTTATAGAATTATATGAAAGAGTTCAACAATCCCCAATACCCGTAGTAACTTATCCCTTAATGATATGTTCAAGGGGCCTTAGGTGGTAGGAACAATTTGTATAATGTGTTATTAATTTAAAAGGATAATGTGCTAAGTTTCTATTTAGGTAGTGTTTAATGGCATGAAGCCGCATTAATGGTTATCGTTGAATTATTTGCTCAACCCCTCTGCCAGTATGATTTTTATAATGTTGTGCACTAACAAGGCCAATATATATTTTACACATAATATGTGTTGTGTACCTTATTAAAGTGCTTAATTAATTCCTGGTGAGTTCAACAGTCTATTGTACCTTATTAAAATGCTTAATTAGTTCATAGTGAGTTCAACATTTATATATGTGGCATACTTAATTTGGTTTCTCATATCCTTACTTCCATTGAAGGAGCTCTTTTGGTGATATAGGATAAGATAATATTGTTAATGGTTGTTAATTTTAGTTAACAATGGTATGTTCTATGCTTAGCACAATTACTACAATGTCCTTTTAGTAGCCCAGTGACAATTTGCAATTTAGATTTCAATAGCAATCACATTAACCATTAATTGCATTGACAGTAACTGTAGATAGAGCATGAATAATAAAATGCAGAAGACAAGCCAAGATAAGAGAACACCGGATTTGGCGGATGCCAGGGAAAAACCCCAAGATGGGGAAAACCCTTCGATCAATTCTTCTTATTATTATATCAAATGTTCAGCAGAGAAAGAGAGTACAAAAGTCAAAATTGACTTGCCACTAGATGTCCAAAACAACCATCACAATCTGCAATGTTGTTCTCAGTCAACAGCAGTTAGATCAGCCCTAACTAGTCAATGGTGCAGCAGCAAACAGTCCACAAAAGAACTCGGTCAACCTTGGTCAAATGCGACCTGATCAGCTGGTCAAGCTGCCTTGAAAACAGTCCCATAATTCCTCCTTAAACTCCATCAAAGTCAAAGTCAAATCTGCTGCAAAAACCCTAGTTGCAGGTCTGAAGTCAACACAGTCCAAGTCAACAGAAAACCTCGGTTCTTGTGCCAACAAATGCAGCCTGATGAGACAGAGATCCTCCCAAAAGATCGAAGTCAAAATCTGCCTGGAAAGTAAAAGTCAATGCTGGTCAAACTGTAGGAAAATCTGAAATTTTTGGCCCTGTAGTTTTGTCTGAAATTCGTCCTCCTTGCCACACATGTGAGAGAAAATGATATGCCCAATAGCTGTACGAACCAATGAGAGAAGGAGAGAGAAGAATGTGTGAGTAATGATGATGCCAAATGAGGTGAGAGGTCACTTATATTTATACAAGTTGGACACGTCCATCGGGCTTCCTGAGCCTACATGGTGATGTGGCCAACTTTGACAATTTGCACATGTGAGGGCATAAATTCAAAAACACATTTCTGCTTATCCAAATTTGATGATCTTTAGGTCGATTTTGGTTCTCTTTAAAAGAGGAATTCAATGCAATAATCATCTCCATCAAATGAGCTGTCCAATAGTGGAATTTGGCCCTAGTTTCCAATTTTAACACTCCCTCTCAACTAGGGAGAATTCCACCTGCCAATCCATCCATCATCATCGATCATCATACCATCTTGTCGTCATGTACCATCTCTGTATCTCGTCTCAACTCTGCTGAACAATTGTTGGAATTTCTAAACTGTTAGAAACCCGTCATGTACTTTTCTGATTTATTTCTGCCTACTTGTTCTAATTAATTAACAAGTTATTTACCATGTAAATACTGAAAATAAATACAAGTACATGCTCA